>JAABOM020057466.1:0-52178 GCA_011800125.2 Solanum clarkiae | reverse complement strand
TATAAGTTATAAATTATAATATAAACTTAATATACAAACTACTAATACAAACTCAATTTAAACTTATAATATAAACTTAATTTAAAGTTTTAAACTTATAATATAAACTTAATTTAAAAGAATAAATAATAATAATAAAAAATTCGATAATAACCGGTCCAGTCCGGTCCAGTGCCGGTTTGTACCAGACCAGTATGGTACTGGTATTTTCTCCCGGTACTTCCGGTATCGGTACTTGTCCGATTCGAGTGAAATTTCATCCTTTTGTTGTCGGTACCGGTCTGGTTCTGGTAAATTCTGGTCTGGTGGCACCGGTACCAGTCCCGTCACTAGCCCTAAAAACATGTTATGCCCCGAGCCTGCAACCTAGATGCAACTGGCGCTCAGAACCATTGCTAGTCCCAAGAGAACCAGCTGGCTTGGCTTGGCTACTTACTTAGCGGAAGACTTAAAAACTATGGAAAGGTTGCAAAAGTAACAATCTAGAACAATAACAGTCTACATAACTGAATGTAAATGTTCTCAAGGAATAAATGAAATAAACCAGAACTAGAACCTCTACTAAAACTGTCTGAAACGACCACCGAACAGGCCCCAAGTAGCCAAAACTGAAATAAATACTGAAAGGACATAACTACTTCAAGAGCCTCTGACTGAAAAGAGGCCTCACCAATGTCTGAAAAATGTCTATCCTCAACGAAGCGGCTGCTAAGGGACTCTGTCACCTATGTATGTATCATAAAATGATGCAGGTCCTAAGGACGTCAGTACGTGGAATGTATGGTATGTAAGATGGAGAAAACAGTAACTCAAGATAACATAATTTTTCTCAAAGAATAAACATATCTCAGAATGAAGTAACATAATAATAAGTACTCTGTATGCTGAAATCAGTATGCTGAAAACTTGTATACAAAAATATCTTACTTAGCTTGGGATTTTCTCTGACTGAAAACCACAACTATGAGCTTTGTGGTTATACAACCTCTTGCCCATGCTGCCAGAGCCATCCCCTACTTTGCCGGGGTAGGGGACGAAGAACTAGGGCAGTGGATCCATCCCAAAATCGGGCCATCTCAGTGGCTAATGTGCAATGTACCTTGGTACAATCCTATCATATACTGGCTACATAGTTTACGAGTTCAAGTAATTAATTCTACTCTCACTCATATCGGTGCTCATAACTACTCCCAAAAATAATTTTTATATAGCTCATAGCTTAAGAATGTAAATTCTCAAAATTTGATCTTTTGGGGACTTAGTCCAACTTACTATGTAACTTTCTCATTTGAACTTCTGTAGCTTGACTGAAAATTAATATCTTCTCAAGTATTCTCAAGACATGTGGGTTACTTGGCTAAAATGGAAAAACAGTTCAAGAAAAATGATTATTAAACTTAACTCAAACTATAAGCTTTATGGGTATTCATGACACCCATATAAAATTTACAGACGATCATCCATGGCATTATCTTGATAGCACTACCTTAAATAACACATAAAGAATCAAGAATCACCATACTATATCAGGAATCTATATGTATGAATGGAAATTTAATTAACTCCTAAAAAATACATAAATTTTTTTTATCTCAGCTTGTACTTGAAAATTCTTGGATGAAAACTAACATATGAATTCTACAATACCCATAAAATAGTTTTTGGAGTGGCCTTACATACTTGGAGAAAGAATTCTTGAAGAGTTGAAGGAATTTTAGAGCCTTAACTAACATTCTTGATCCTACATTTGAGTCTCTTGAGAGGTTTTTAAACTACAAGGGTGAACTTAGGCATTTTTATGAATAAATCGCGTGAAAACTGAATACTTAAGGTCTAAGGAGGGTGGGAAAGGTCGAAACTATCCTTCCTAAATAAAAAGAAAAATTTTATCCCGATTTTGTACTGGTGCATGTCGCGCACATGCATAAATTTCCTGTTTTTTGCGAATTTGTACTTCCATCGAAAATCACCGAAAAAACAAGTAGGAATCTGCGTCCCAAGCACATCGTAGAAGGGGCGGAAAAATCCCACTATTTTGGAATTTTTTTGGAAAAATAATTTGACTTGGTTGCGTTAAAATCGAGTCGAGGCCATTTTTCCACTCAGTTTTTCGCACTGACCGCAAATCTGGTCTCAAATTCATAAATAGAGCATAGGAAGACATATTACGTGCAAGGCCAATTCTAGCGGTAGTTTAGTCTTTTCACTGGGTGTTATAATATCTCCCCCTTGGGATCATTCATCCTTGAATGATAACAATATGAACAAAGCTAGCTCAAACCAGAAGATTACCGAATTTAACAAACACAAATCTTCAAGATAGATTATGGAAGTTTACCTTCAAGATCCTCATCTAGGACAACAAACAGGTGTGGATATTTGGCCTTCATATATTTCTCTGTTTCCCATGTAACTTCCTCAACAAATTGGTTTCTCCACAAAACCTTCATCGAAGCAATCTCCTTGGTCCTCAATTTACGAATTTGCCGGTCTAGTATCTGCACAAGGATCTTTTCATATGAAAAATTATCCTTAATTTCCAATACTTTCAATAGGGACAACTAGAGAGGGATCTCCTAAGCACTTCTTGAGCATGGAAATATGGAATACTAGATATATATCACTTAATTCTGCTGGTAACTCTAACTCGTAAGAAACACCACCCATTCTTCTCAGAATCTGGTAAGGGATAATATATCATGGGCTGAGCTTCCACTTCTTCCCGAATCTCATAACTCCCTTCATTGGAGATACCTTCAAGTACACCCAATCGCCTACCTCAAACTCCAAGTCTCTCCTTCTAATATCTGTGTAGGACTTTTGTCGACTCTGAGCTGTCTCGAGCCTCTCTTGGATAACCTTCACTTTTTCCATAACTTAAAAGACTTGATCAGGTCCTATCAACCCTGTCTCACCAACTTCAAACCACCCGATGGCCGATCTACACCTTCTCCCATAACGGGCCTCACATATTGCCATCTGTATGCTGGCTTGGAAACTATTATGATAAGAGAATTCAATCAAGGATAAATAATCATCCTAGTTACCTTTAAAATCTCTCATGCACGCCCTCAACATATCTTCCAGGGTCTGTATAGTTCGCCCTGCTTGCCTGTCTACCTGTGGATGGAAAGTTGTACTAAGATTTACCTTCATACAAGCCCATTCTGAAAGGACTTTCAAAATTGTATTGTGACCTGAGTTCCTCTGTCTGAAATAATGGATATAGGGACCCTGTGCAGCCTAAAAATCTCCTTAAGATAAAGTCTGGCATAATCCTTAGCTGTATTAGTCATCTTGACAGGTAGAAAGTGAGCTGACTTGGTCATTCTGTCTACTATGATCCATATCGGATCATGCTTCCTATAGGATTGAGGTAATCCTATTATGAAGTCCATGTTAAACATCTCCCGTTTTCATTCTCGAATCTCTATGTTCTGGGCTACACCACAAGACCTTTGTTTCTCCACTTTAACTTGCTGGCAATTCAGGCATCCAGATACGAACTCTGCAATGTCCTTCTATAATGACCCTCTAGGTCATTTTGAGAATTAGTGCTCTTGAATTTCTACAAGATTTATCTTGAAATATTTTAAATGGGTATTTTGGACTATTAAATAGCTATAATTATTTAAGTTACGAGTAAATTTAGATAGTTTAATTGGAGGACTGAACTAATAATTTATTAAATATCCAATACCACTTAGTATATATATGGTAAAATTAGTTATTAGGGTTTAATTCTTTTAATATAATTTGAAAAAAAGTAAAAGTAAAAGAAGAGAAAGGAGAACAAGGGACGAACGACTTTGGATAAGATTCTTAATTCTTCTGTACATCTTCCATTCCTAGGTTTTGCTTACGGTTGATTACATCTTTGACTTCTCTTCCCTTATTTATGTCTAGAATTCATCTCTATTTCTAATTTTTGTAGCCTTTTAGGTGGTTATGATGAAAAGTCCAGATGGTTTCAATGATAAACGATATGGATGTAATAAGATATTACAATAATTTGGGGCAAAATCTCAAGGGTAGTCAATTCTAAATGGGTCAATGTTGATGTGTTGTCCGTATTATGTATTAGAAGAGATATATTAACTATTATTATTAGCATAATTTAATAACAATTGCCTTTGAACTTCACGAAGTCGCTACAAGTTTGTTCATATGAATATGATGAAATTTTACTTATTGGTAACTTATGATTAAGTGGGAGTATACATTTTTATTTTAATATCACAAAAGTTAAATGATTTGATTTAATAGTAAGTAATTAAAAATTGAAACGAGATTGTATGTATTAAATATTTATTCTCAATTAATGAATGCAAATCATTAGAAGAAAACAATTACAAGTATCACTTAAATTAAGATTAAGTAATGTACATTTTCTTTGTCTTTAATTTTAAATGTGCTAAAAGTGGGTGATGGCAGGAAAAGGCATAGTTAAACTGGAAATACCAGCAGGAGGGGATAGTCAAAAGGGATTATAACTCTGGATAAATGTCTTTTCCAAGGACAAAATATCGTGGGGTTTCGGATTCCATTCGGAAAGGGAAATACTCAAGTGTTTGATTGATTGTCTTTGGCTAAGGCAAGCGGATTTCTTAACCTTTGTTAAGTATATAGGACCTTGTACTTCTTGTGAGAGGTGTTGAGAATGATTTGTGTAGGCTTTGATTGAAATATTTTGAATTGGGTAGTTATCCTATGCTGATCTTTGACTCGTGAATTAATAAAGGAGATTTACTATATGTGAAATAGTGATTGTTTGGTATTGATATCGAAGTGATACATACTTTTAGATGTGAATGTTTTTAAGGTTGTGATGGTATTGAGATATATGAATTTGCATGGCATCTTGCATACTTTATTTCCATGAACATGATTACTGTGCATTTACTATGTGCATGCTGGATGGTCCAAGGAAAGGAATGCAAAGTCGAAGAAAAATGGTTCCGGCTAATGAAAAAAAGTGAGAATTAAAGAGGTTACTATGATTTGAGGGACGTGTCGCATGCCGTGACGGATACTATGATTTGAGGGACGTGTCACGTGCCACGATGGATACATAGTCCATGTATGGTCCCCATGGGTTTTGACTGAGGCATGTTAATGATCAACGGATGTGTATCGTAGGACAGACATACATCATTCTATTTGACATTGCATTGCATTAAATCTCACGACATTCATTTTCATCCCATAGTGCTCTAGCTTGTTATGATTATATGGAGTGACATTGAGATTGGTTATTCATTATATCATTGACTTGTTTATGTATTTACATGATTAGTTTTGGTATTAATTTGATGACACTTGATGAATTCGCGAGAACTTGATAAATTGTAGAATTTTCCCTATGACTTGTAAGTGGGGTAGATGAGGATTATACTATCATAGGCTTTGATCATAGAATTTTTGAATGGTGTAATTGTGAAGGTTATGAGTTAGGTTGTAGTTGTGGGGATTTGGTGGGAGTTCTAGGGGTACTAGTATTCTATATTACTTAACTTTGTGTTTATTAGTTCACTTGCAGAGTACCGTGTGTTTGGTACTCACCTCCCTTGCTATAACATTTTTGTAGGTTATGAGCCCGGATCGTCGTGATACACTCTGTTTTCCTTGTCTGAGGCTTTTCGGTGGAGATTGTGAGAGGTAGCTGCTTGCCATCCCAACTGACTTCTTACTCCTATTTTATGATTTTGTTCTATTCTAGAGATAATACAATTTAGTACTTGCGTTTCTTTTTGAATCTATTGTAATTCATTAGAAGCTTGTGCACGTGACAACCAGGTTTTGGGGGATTTTCATTAAATTGAACTTTCATTTCAATTATAATTCCGCATTTTAATGTTATAGTTGGGTTGTAGGCTGACTTGTCTTGGTGGGAAAAGACGAGTTCCATCACTCCTGAATTTCGGGTCGTGACATTTGGTATCAGAGACTAGGTTCAAAGGTTTCACGTGCATATAAGCTGAGTCTAAGTAGAGTCTTAAGGATCGGTATGGAGACGTCTATACTTATCTTTGAGAGGCTATGGAGACTGTTAGGAAACTTTCCTTTATGTATTCTCTCTTATCGTGCATGGTTATGTTCGTTGATTTTGAGTTATGCCCATGTTCTTTTGATAAGATAGCAAGCGTGATGACTAATTGAGGCTTATTATTAGAGATATGTATTCATTAGGTAACTAGTGAAGGGATGAGTCGATAGCTATAAGCGTGATGAAAAAGTCAAAAGTATCCTATGATTTGTATGATAAGATGAGGTATATATATAAAGAGAGATTTAGTGTCAGAACGTGTTAGAGCATGCTCCAAACTAGAAGGAAGTGTATGTTGATGTGTTGTAGTATTCATACTATTGAGGGTGAAGTGTAGCTATTAAAGAAGGGAAAAGAGTTCTTTTTATGTGATAGATCAAAATTAACGGTAATCTATGCATATTCGAAGAGACCTATCCTTCTTACACAGAAAGAGAACTGGAGCACCCCAAGGTGAAATGCTTGGTCTAATGAAACCTTTATCTAAGAGATCTTTCAGCTGCAACTTTAACTCTTTTAGCTCCGAAGGAGCCATACGATATGGAGGAATGGATATGGCTATTATCTTGAAGAGTATCTATCCCAAAGTCTATCTCCCTATCAGGAGGGACCCTAAGAAGATCCTCAAGAAAAACTCTGGAAACTCATTCACAACTGGGACAGACTGAAAAGATGGTGCCTCTGCACGAGAATCCTGAACTCTTACTAGGTGGTATATACACCCTTTAGAAATTAACTTTCTGGCTTAGAGATATGAGAAAAAATGACCCTTAGGAAAAATTGAGCTACCCTTCCACTCTAAGACTAGTTCATTAGGAAACTGCAACTTGACTACTCTGATTCTACAATCTATGGAGGCATACCCAGCATGAAACCAATCCATGCCTAGGATGACATCAAAATCTACCATGTCTAACTCTACCAAATCAGCTACAATAGTCTTATGATAAACTGAGACTGGAAAACCTCTATAAATTCTTTGGGCTACTCTCCAGTAGGAGTGGAAACACTGAAAGGCTCAAGAATATATTTTGGATTGACCCCAAACTTCATGGCTACATATGGGATCACAAATGACAATGTGGTACCTGGGTCTAGTAATGCATAGACATCATAAGTAAAGATTTTGAGCATACCCGTAACCATATCTGGTGAGTTCTCCTGCTCCTATCTGGTGGCCATGGCATATAAGCGGTTTGTGCCTCTGCTTGCTCTTACTGTAGTGCCCTTCTGAGGTGGCTTACCCTTCAGTGCTTTAGAAACTGACTGTGATCTATTATCTTTCATATTTTGCTTTCCCATAAGACAATCCTTCAAAAAGTGCCCCACCTAACCATATCTAAAACAACCACTTGTGCCCATAAGGTACTCTCCGAGATGAGAGCTACCACACTTACCATAAGTAGGATAACGATTTGATCCTTGAGCTATGCTACCCTGTGACTGCATGCCCGGAACCTGAAGTACTATGATCCCTGCTCATTCCTGACTCTCGGTGCAGGTGCACTAGCAGATAAAGGTGCTGGTCTGGCTATCTTAGGCTGAAAGGATGAGTGATTTCCACCTCCAGCCCCTCTTTTACCTGTCTCCTGGCCTGATGTCTTGGACCTCTTACTTCTAAACTCTTCCCTATCCTGCATTTTCTCTTCCTCTACCTGCTGCACATAAGTCATCAAGCGGGCTATATCCATATCCCCAATCAGCATCGTATTCCTTCCCTCTCTCTTAGTCATTCGAGAGAGCCCTAACACAAAAAGATCCATCCTAGTATGCATATCTGCCACCATAGCCGGAGCATAACAGGACAGCTGAGTAAACTTGAGGCTATATTTCCGTACACTTACATTCTCCTGCTTTAGATTTAGAAATTCCCTCTCCTAGCCTGCCTCATCTCTCTGGGAAAATACTGTCCCAGAAAGGCCTCTTCAAACATTGCCCAACTAACAACTGACGCCTTATCTGCCCTGATTCCTTTTCACTAATCAAACCAGAGTCGAGCTACCCCCTTGAGCTGGTAGGTAGCCAACTCAACCCACTCAACATCCCATATGTCCATAACCTGGAACAGTTTCTGGAGCTCTTCAATGAAATTCTTAGGATCTTCCTTCATATTAGACCCCGTGAATTCTGGTGGGTTCATCCTCAGGAACTCCCGAACCTTTGAAATATCCGACCCGTCATTTATGCCATCTCCCTAGTGACCTTCCTGTGCTATGACTGCGTGAGCCAAAGTTTGGATGGCATGCAAAAGCTTAGCATTAGAGATGTCCTCTTTCTGTGGTTGCTCCACATACACAACTGGATCTCTAGGTCGCTCAGGAATTTGGCCAAGCTGGTTTGCATTTCTCCTGGCTAGGCGCCCTCTTCCCCTAACTGGTTCTTTAGCTCTACGTGGAGGCACGATCAGAAAAACACGGCGTGAACACACGAGTTAGAAGGGACTTAACAAGGGCAAACTATGAAGCACAAGACAAAGAATAACAATTAATGGTGACACTTCTTAATGTCCCGTAGCCTCTCTACTATAGGTGTGGAACACTTCACACCTATAATGCGGACTTTACTAAACATGGTTCCATAGACTCCCTAGGACTCTTGAACTCTGTGCTCTGATACCAACTTTGTTATGCCCGAGCCTATACCCTTGACATAACTGGCACTTAAAACCATTGCTGGTCTCAAGCGAACCACTTGGCTTGGCTACTTACTCAGTAGAAGACTTAAAAAACTATGGAAAGAATGTAAAAGTAACAAGCTAGAACAACAACTGTCTACATAACTGATTGTAAAGGTTCTCAAGTAATAACTAAAATAAACTAGAACTAGAATACTTGACAAGTAGTCCATGGAACCTCTACTAAAACTGTCGAAAAGGACTACCAGGATAGTCCCCAAGTAGCCAGAACTAAAATAAATACTAAAAGAAAATAACTACTTCAAGAGCCTCCGACTGAGAAGAGACCTCACAAATGTCTGGAAAATGTCTGTCCTCAATGAAGCGATTTGTGGAGAGACTCTGCTGCTTGCATCTGCATCATAAAATGATGCAGGTCCTAAGGACATTAGTATGTGGAATGCACGGTATGTAAGATGACAAAAATAGTAATTCAAGATAACATAATATTTCTCAAAGATATGAACATATCTCAAAATGAAGTAACGTAATAATAAGTACTCTGTATGCTGAAATTAGCATGCTGAAAACTTGTATACAAAACATATCTTACTTAGCATAGGGAGTTTCTCTAACCAACGACCACCATTATGAGTTTCATGGTGATACAACGTCTTGCCCACGCTGCCAGATCCATCCCGTACTTTGCCGAGGTAAGGGACAAAGAACTAAGGGAGTGGATCCATCCCAAAACAGTGCTATCTTAGTGGCTAATGAGGAATGTACCTTGGTACAATCCTATCCCATGTGGGCTACATATTTTATGAGTTCAAGTAATTAATTCTACTCTCACTCATACCAGTGCTCAATACTACTCCCAAAAATGTTCTTATATAGCTCATAGCTTAAAGAATATAAATTCTCAAAATCTGATCTTTCGGGGACTTATCCCAACTTACTATTTAACTTTCTCATCTGAAAATTCTGTAGCTTGATTGAATACTAATATCTTCTCAAGTATTCTCAAACATGTGGGTTACTTAGCTAAAGTGCAAAAGCAGTTCAAGAAAAATGATTATTAACCTTAACTCAAACTATAAGCTTTATGGGTATTCATGACACCCATATAAAATTTACAGAAGATCATCCATGACTATAAATGTTGATAACAATACTTTAAATAATACATAAAGAATCAAGAATCATAATACTTTATCAGGAATCTATATGTATGAATGGAAATTTAATGAACTTCACAGAAATATATGATTTTTTTTATCTCAGCTTGTACTTGAAAATTCTTGGATGTCAACTAACAAATGAATTTTAAAATACCTATAAAATAGTTTGGAGTTACCGTACATACCTGGGGAAAGAATTCTTAAAGAGTTGAAGGAATTCTTGAGCCCTAACTAACGTTCTTGATCCTACGCTTAAGTCTCTTGAGTGGTTTTTAAACCATGAGGGTGAACTTAGTCATTTTTATGAATAAATCACATGAAACTGAATACTTAAGGACTAAGGAGGTTGGGAAAGGTCAAAACTATTCCTAAATAAAAAGAAAAATTTCAGTCAGATTTTGTACAGGTGCATGTCGTACACACACATAAATATCCTTTTTTTTTTACAAATTTCTTCTTCCGTTGAAGATCACTGAAAAATGAAGTGGGAATCTGCATTTGAGGTGCGTCATGGAAGGGGCACAAAAAGCCCACTGTTTTTGATTTTTTTGGAAAATAATAATTTGACTCGGTTGCGTTAAAATTGAGTCGAGAGCATTTTCCCACTCAGTTTTTCACACTGATCGCAAATTCGATCTCGGGTTTGTAAATAGAACATGGGAAGACACGTTACGCAAAAGGCCAATTCTAGGGGTAATTTAGTCTTTTCACTAGGTGTTACAAAACAACTAAGGATTTGATTAAAGGGGTAGGAATAGACATAAATACCCCTCTTAAAAACTACCGACTGGGTCTACGAGACCTCGCCTACGAGTCGTAGACCATTCCATGTGTCGTAAACGGCCTCTCGTAAATGAGAGGTCTAGAAATCTGAGTCACTAGAATTTTGCACGAAACCACTTCTACGGGCCGTCTAATAATTCGTGACTCAAGATACTAAAAAGTTGATTCTTGGATCACCAACCCACGAAACCAATCTACAGGTCATGGAATACTTTATGGGCTGTATGTTGTTTCATACATGGACCTCAGACTAAAAAAGTTTCACATATTTGGGGTTTTCACAAGGCCTCTTCTACGGGCCATAGATCTCTCTAAGGGCTATCTCTCGTAGATTCTCTTTTAGCAACCTTTCTCAGTTTTTTCTAGTTTTCTCTGTACATCTACTTAGACTAGGTCGAAAGGATTAACATCTTACTTATGCAATCAGCCAGTCAAGAATCTCAGCAAGTAAAACAAATAATCAATCAATATATCAAGTCAATCGTCACTCAGACTCTAGAGATTTATCGTCTATCAAACTCAGAATGGAAGGAAACTCAAGGAATAGAAACTTAAGAATTTAGAAGATAATCATTATCATCAATTCTCTCATCATTAGCAAGCATAAATAAATGAGGGTACTTGTCCTTCATATTCTCCTTCGCTTCCCAAGTAGCTTCTTCTACAAATTAGTTTCTCCATTACACCTTGATAGATGCAATCTCTTTGGTTCTTAGCTTGCAAACCTGATGATCAAGGATTTGGATAGGGATCTCCTCGTAGCTCAAAATGTCTTTTACTCTAATACTCTCAATAGGCACAACCAACTGTGGGTCTCCCAAACACTTCTTAAGTATAGAAATGTGAAAGACCGAATGGATGACTTCTAGTTCTGGTGGTAGCTCTAACTCATATGCCACGTTACCCACACTTTTCACAATCTAGTAAGGACCATTGTACCTTGGAATTAATTTCCCTTTATTCCCAAACCTCATCCACCCTTCATAGGTTACACTTTGAAATACACCCAATCGTTAACCTCAAACTCTAGGTCTGTTCTTCTAACATTGATATAGGATTTCTGTCGACTTTGTGCAATCTTTATATTAACCTTTATCAAATCATCCTTACTTTATCCATGGCTTGGTGAACCAAGTCCGGTCCAATTAATTCTACTTCACCTGCCTCAAACCATCCAATCAGTGATCTACACCTTCTCCTATAGAGTGCCTCATATGGGGCCATTTAAATACTCGAATGTAAGCTGCTGTTGTAGGCAAACCCAATCAAAGGAAAATGGTCATCCCAATGACCCTTAAAGTCAATGTGATAGGTTCTCAATATATCCTCCAAGATCTGAACGGTACGATCTACCTGGCCATTTGTCTGTGGGTGAAAAGCAGTGCTATGGTGCACCTTTGAACCTAAGCCTTTCTAAAAGGATCTCCAAAGCTGAGCATTGAATTAGGATTCTCCATCTGAGATAATAGGTAAGAGGACCCCATGTATTCTAACAATCTCTCTTTTGTATAACCGAGCATTATCCTCTGCAGTGTCAGTCATCTTTACCACTAAGAAGTATGCAGATTTTGTCATTCGATCAAGTATCACCTAAATTGAATCATGCTATCTATAGGACCTAGGTAAGCCTGTGATGAAGTCCATGTTGATCATCTCCCACTTCCACTCTAGAATCTTAAATTTCTAAGCTACATCACATGACCTTTAGTGCTCAACTTTCACTTGTTGGCAATTCGAGCACTTGGGAACAAACACAGCAATAGCTTTCTTCATTCCACTCCACCAGTAGACTTCTCTCAAGTCATGGTACATCTTGGTTGATCCTGGATGGATGGAATACCTGGAATTATGGGCCTCTGCCATGATCCTTTCTCTAGCACCTTCAACATCTAGAACACACAATCTACTTTGATGCCTCAATACCCCATCTTCACCTTTGGCGAAATCCATCACCTTCTACTTATGCACATCACCTTTCAATTGCAGTAGGATGGGATCTTGATCGTTTCTCCTTCACCTTTACTACTACAGATGGTGCAGACCCATTATGTACAAGGGAACCTCCTTCAGTTGACTCGTCTAATTAATAAACTCCCAATCATGCCAGTCTGTAAACCTCTTTAGCTAACTCTCTTTTCTCCTCCATATGGACGGTGCTTCCCATGGATAACCTGCTAAGAGCATCAACAACTATATTAGCTTTGCTTGGATAGTAGAGGATGCTAATGTCCTAGTCTTTGAGTAAGTCAAGCCATCTCCTCTGCCTCATATTAAGATCCTTCTAGGTGAAGAAATATTACAGGCTCTTATGGTCTGTGAATACATCAACATGTGCTCTATATAAGTAGTGGCGCCATAGCTTGATAGCAAACTCCACTACTGCCAAGTCCATGTCCTGAGTGGGATAGTTCTTCTCATGCACTTTAAGCTATCTAGAAGCATATGTAATAACCTTACCCCTCTACATTAGTACACAACCCAATCCCACTTTCGAAGTATCACAGTAGATGACAAATCCATTTGTTCATTCAGGTAAGGTCAACACTAGGGCAGTAGTTAATCTCGCCTTTAGCTCTTATTAGAAACTCTGGTCACACTCATTGGACCATTGAAACTTGACCTTCTTCTGAGTCAGTATAGTTAACGGTGCAAATATGGAAGAGAATCCCTCAAAAAACCTGAGATAGTAACAAGCCAAACCTAGAAAACTTCTTATGTCAGTCAAAGAGGTTGGTCTAGGCCAGTTCTTAACTACCTCAATCTTTTAGGTGTCTAGTCGAATGCCATCACCCGGAACTATATGGACCAAGAATGCCATAGATATGAATCAAAATTCAAACTTTGAAAACTTTGCATATAACTAATTATCTTTGAGTTCTTCAAAGCGATTTTGAGGTACTTAGCATGTTCCTCTTAATTTTTGGAATATACCAGAATATCATCAATAAATATGATGATGAACATGTCAAGATACTATCTAACTACTCTTTCATCAAGTCTATGGTGGCTATAGGTTCATTTGACAACCCAAAGGACATCACTAAAAACTTGAAGAGACCATATCAGGTTCGAAAAGCCATCTTTGAGATGTCACATTCTCTCACTTTCAACTGGTGATAGCCTGATCGAAGGTCTATCTTGGAGAAAATAGTGGCACCTCGAAGTTAGTCAAACAAGTCGTCGATCCTCGAAAGGGGATGCTTATTCTTGACTGTCACCTTATTCAAGTGGCGGTAGTCAATACACATCCTAAGTGAACCATCCTTTTTTGCACGAACAAGACCTGAGCACCCCATGGTGAGACACTTGACCTTACGAATACCTTCTCTAGCAAATCTGTCAACTGCTCCTTTAACACTTTCAACTTTGCTGGGGCAATTCTATATGGCGGAATGGAGATAGGCTGAGTGTCAGGAAGAACATCAATTCCGAAGTCAATCTCCCTAGAGGAGGGACTCTAGGTAGAAGAATCAGGAAATACGTCAGGGAACTCACTCACAATTAGGATGAACTCAAAAATAGGAGGCTCAACATCATCTAACTTGAATAGCACGAGGTGAATACATCCTTCAGATATCAGATATCGGGACTTAAGGTAAGAAATAAACCTATTTTTCAGTACAATATAATCTCCCTTCTACTCAGCAGTAAGCTCAGTTGGAAATTGGAATTTGACAGTCTCAGTTCTACAATTAATAGAGGCATAGTAGGCATGAAGCCAGTCCATGCAAAGGATCACATCGAAATCGACCATCTCTAACTCAATAAAATAACCAAGAGTATCCTTGTGATAAATGGACACCACATAATCTCTATAGGTTCTGTCGGCTCGAATGGACTCACTAGTAGGAGTAGAAACAAAAAACGGCTCAAGCAAGAACTCAGGAAGGATCTCAAATCTACAGCCATATATGGTGTCACAATAGAATAAGTCACACCCAGATCAAGTAAAGCATAACATGGAAAGGTAAAGACTTGAAGTATACCTGTCACAACATTTGCTGCAACCTCTTAGTTGTCATAACCCAAGCCTAGGGCCTAGATGTGACAAGGCGAATGAAAACCCAAAGGAACCCCAAAAATGCCTCTTAGCATATCATTCACACATCCTTCGTTGCGGAAGTAAAATAGACAACACAAGAGATATAAATAAGGGAAGCAGGACTAAGAAAAGTACTGATATTATAAAAGCATAAAAGAGTCAAGCTCATAGAACAAGTACATCAATTATCCAGCAACACCTCTAACATGGAACGGGGGGGAGGGGGGCAAGACACTTTCCGCGCTCACCCTCATAGTATTAAGGTTCAATATAAAGAAATATAAAAAGTAGGAGTAGATAGATAGTGTCCTTGAACTTGAGGACTCATCAAAGCTTTTCTTCTGAAGTACCAAATTAGTCACGAGAAGGATGATCGAGAGGTGCTCCAATCCCAACATGGTAATATCATGTAGGTATAGAGTATGCGTTAGTAAGTTTGAATGTACTAAGTATGTAGGATGCACTGCAACGGGACATAAGCCAATATAACCAAAATACATGATCATAAGCAATGGATAAGTATAATATCAATACGGCACGAATGATCAATGCTTGAAGTAAAACATGCTTATAAATCATATTCGTGCATAGTACGTATCACATATGGGAAGAGACCATAATCAACATAGATCAAGCGAACTACTACTTCGAATCCAAGGCTTGTCACCCTTTTGTAAGGTGATTGAGGTACTCACCTCTCAACATGGTGATTGGGAATATCACCCCAAACTAGGTGATCGAGATACTCACCCCTTAAAATGGTGATTGGGCATGTCACATTCCTAAGAAGGTGATTGAGGTATGTCACCCCTCAACATGGTGATAGGGCATGACACCCCTGACAAGGTGATTGCATGTCACCCCCTCAACAAGGTGATTGGGCATGTCACCCCCCAAACAAGGTATCGTCTACTTGTAACATCATAGATAATTTTCACGAATTCAATGCATACATGCAAGCCCTTAATCATCGTAAACTAACTTGACTCATAAACCATATAATAGATCATCAATAACTTAAGAATCCTTGTCAAGACATTTTATTAAACATGCATAATGCTTGTTCAAAATCATGCAATTCAAGAGTGAAATAATATGAGAAAACTCAATGTAAATCAATCCACCAACATATAGTAAAAACCCTTATGTAGGATACCTTGAAATCCATCATCAAGTCTCATAATAAATCATAGATTTTTAGCTCAAAACATTCATAGTCTCAATAGACAAAGTCAATTCATGGTATACACTTGAAATAGATAGACATGCATAATCAATCAACATTTCATAAAATCCCTACATAATTTATAATCAAAATCTATAGTAAGAGATACTCATAAATGCTACTATTTGAAAACATGCAATTTTCATAAAATGGAGGATTGGGCTCCATGGTTAAAAACTAATGGATGAAACCCACATACCTCAAACTTGAGTTTTCTTGAGATGAGCTTGAAGAGAACTTGGAGCTTGAAGAGAATCCTTGAGTTCCAAAGTTAAGCTTGAAATTTTTGAAATTTGAATGAGATATTTGGTTAAGTCTTGGAGAGGTTTTTGAATGATATAGAGTTGAACAATGGCTAAGTATATGTGTTTTCACAAATAAGTGGGCATGGGGCTATGACCCCAATTCCCTTGGCCGACATAGAAAATTAAGGAAAAATGAACACTGGTCCGCGACGCGAACCCAACCTGAAGGAAAAATTAACACTAATCCATGCTCAGTCCGCATTGCGGCCTGGCTGCGGAAGCACACTGGAACTCAAAATATTGCAAAATTTATTTTTTGCTATGGGTCCTTTAAAATTTGAGTTATACTAATTTCCCACTCTTTGCCTCCTGATCGAGAATATGAAGTTGGATTTTCAATATCATGCACGAATTTTGAGATTTACAGAATTATGATTATGGGTAGTTTTGAAACACATTTTTGGAGCATTTGGTTTGTCCTATCGATTCCCTATTGCATACAGAGGTATTGTCCTACTACATATCCTTGGTGCAACACCTTTTTGGTTACCCCTCGCTGGTGATGCCGCGGTAGAAGATTGAGCCTTATTGCCTTATATTGGAAACTCCTTTTGAAAATGGCCCAGATGGTCATACTTGTAGCAACCATTCTCTCCATCTCTACATCCTCCCAGATGTATCTTGCCACATTTCCCACAAGGTAGCTTCCCTTTAGAGCCGAGCGACACACTTGCCTGAGACTATGGGCCCTGTGCCCTGAAGTTTAACTGACCTTGGGACTTTTGATCATACCTGTGGCTCGGGGCTGGTGCACTGGCTAAAGATGGTGCATAGCTAGAGGACCTCTTCTAGAAGTAGGACTTATCTCCCTTACACTGCTTAGTCTGATTGAGCTCAGGCCCTAATGACTTGGCCTTCTTACTTAGATGCTCCTCTTTATATGTTTTCTTATCCTCCTCAGTTTGTTGGGCATAAACCATAACTCTGGAGATATCCATACCTGGGATCAACAATGACGCCTTGCACTCTCTCTTCACATGTCTACTCAAGCCAGATAAGAATTTTCTCATCCTCACTCTCATATCGTAGACCATCTCTGAAGCATACCTGGATAACTAGATGAACTTTAGGTTGTACATTTTAATAGTCAGCCCCTCTTGTTTTAGATTTATGAACTCATTAACCTTCACCTCTCTCAACTCCTGAGGGAAGAAATGATTAAGGATGACATTCCCGAACTCATCCCAAGTAGCATGCTCAATATCCTCACCTCGACTCTCATCCCGCTGATTATGCCAAACATTAGCCATATCCTCGAGCTGATAGGCAGCAAGATCAACTCCCTCAATCTTGGTCGTATGTATAGTTCTCAGCATCTTCCATATCACATCTATGAAGTTTTAAGGTTCCTCCTCAACCTTTGACCCGGTGAAGACTGGTCTGTTCATCCTCAAAAAGTCTCTTATTTTGGTAGAAGCCATTGGCTCTTGAGAGATAGAACTAGGAGTCTGTGAACTCTGTTCCAGCTCTGGGCAACTACCAACTGTCTGAGCATGGTCAGCCTCTGTAGAAGGAACAGGTGGAGTAGTAGGTGTCTTGGGAACACCAGTGGCTCTGGCCGTTCGACCTAGACCCCACGTTCCCATTGGGAGAGGTACCTCTGAAGTGGGGTTCTCAGCATTGCCGGATGAAGCATTCTTTGGGTCACGGTACGTTTAGGAGGCATGATCTGCAAGGCGTAATGTACTAGTTAGAAAAAAGCTTTGTAGAGTTTTAACACAATCGCACGAACTCAGAATGTAAGAAAGTGTAACTACTCCTTATGTCCTAGAGCCTCCTTCTTATAAAGTGTAGTGCATAACACACCCATAAATAAGACTCTACTAGATGCGGCTTCATAGACTCCCTAGGACCTTGAACTCTATATTCTGATAGCAACTTTATCATGCCCTAGGAGGGTACCCTTGGCGTTGCCAGTATATGAAGAACCATTGCTTGTTCCCTAAGAGAACTACCCAGCCTCATCATCACTTCAACTCGATAGTGGAAGAAGATACTCAAATGAAAGCGACATCATATGAATAAATATAACTCTACTAAAATATAATTTCTAATGAATAAGTTTGGAAACAATTAATACTCAACCAACTCTCTACTCAATTCTATGAAGCCTCTACTCAACAATCTAGATGGTACTATAATAGGCCATGGACACCCCAAATCAAAGAAATAAAATACTCAACAAAAATAAGGAAAGCAAAAGGGGCTCCTCCGGAATGCATGGAGGCCTCACCAACTTTGAGAATGCACTGATCTTGACCTCAAGGATATGCGAGCTGAAGTCCTCTATCAGTTGTATCTGCATCATGAAATGATGCAGGTCCAAAAAGGCATCAGTATATGAAATGTACCGATATGGAAAATAACTCAAGAAAATAAAGCTCAACTTTCTCTCCTTAACTCATACAACTCATGCTCAACTCAATAAATGCAAGTTTAAAGTAAATCATTATTTTAAATAAGACTCAGTGGAAATAGAGTCAGTTTAAATCATCATGCTCACTCAGTGTTTGCTTAGGAGTCTCTCTTAACTGACATCCAATCCCACTACCTTTAGTTTGGTGGTGCCCAACGAAAGTGACATTTTTATCATGCCCGTCCTAAACTTTTCATGGTAAACGACGATTAACTTTCTCAAGGATCCATAGTAAATGTCTAACTTTTGGGACATGAGTTGCAAGAACGTGCTATACAACTATCCTACACTAGCAACGTCATTCTACGAGTTAGATTAGTTATTTACTTGCTCCCAACTCGATGCTTGATACTCCTCCTAAGACTAAAATATGCTTAAATCATCAACCAACTCAATCCTCAATGCTCAGTCAATCAACTCAAACCTCAACCTCATTAGGTTATCTCATCTCAACATATCTCAGTTTCTCATCGACTCAGTCAATCAATGAAGACAATCAGACTCAACTCAGACTCAAAAGGTCATTCAAACTCACTCAACGAGACTCATCATGTAATACAAGTTAGACACATACTAATGTAGATGACTAAATGCAACATGCTTCTCATGCTCGACCATGCTCATATTACTCAACATCTACAATCAAGATCAAACTCAAACCTCAACTCAATCCATGCATAAGTTTTTATAAAGATCATTCAACTTAGGGTGTTTCATGATATTAAGTATAAAATATTTATGTTATCTCATATCAGTAGTCATGTAGCATGACAATTACATCATATTTTATCATAAGAACTCATAATAAATGTTAAAACTCGATAATTAGTTGATGGGGATTTCAAAACTCAACTATTGTTCCCATTTTTGAGTCAAATATGTGAAATGACGCGTGAAAGAACATGGTTCCACACTGGAAATAGAAGAAATAATCAAACTCGAATCGACCTTCATGTTTGAACCTGGAACCCTCACTCTTTTCCCTCCTCTAATGCTCTCAAGAAATCCTTAAACGTGAACGATGGTTAAAATACACTTAAGATTCTGTTTTAACACTTTATTTAAGTCTAAAATGGCTAAGGATTTGATTAAAATGTGTAGGAATAGACAAAAATAACCTTCTTAAAAACTACCGACTAGGTCTACTAGACCCCATCTACGGGTCGTAGACCATTCTATGAGCCTTAAAAAAACTCTCATAAATAAGGAGTGAAGAAATCCGAGTCACTAGAATTTGGCATGACACCACTTTTACGAGCCATAAAAGATTTTACATGTCGTTTGATACCTCATGACTCAAGATACTGAAATGTTCATTCTTAAATCACCAACCCTTGAGACCAATCTACGGGCCGTGAAATACTTTACGGGTCGTATGTTGTGTTGTACATAAGCCTCAGACTTATAAAATTTCAAGTCATCTGGAGGTTTTACCACGAGGCCACTTCTATGGGCTGTAAATCTCTCTACAGGCCTTAGATGACCCTCGTGGATTCTCTTTTAGCAGCTTTTCTGAGTCATTTTCTCAGTTTTGTCTGTGCATCTTCTCGGAATAGGTGGAAAGGATTAGGGGAATTACAGTATCTTGGGAATCCTTATCTCCAAAACCTACAGAGAATAAACTAGACATGTAAAAAAATGAATGGAAGAGAAAGGAAACAGAAAGAGCGACTAATAACAAAAACACATGACAGTATGTAAATACGAGACAATTAACATATATAAGACCACTAATGATAACACCAGATAAAAAGATGTGACAAAACCTACCACACTACGATGCCCCACGGCCTGACATCAATCTAACCCTACTAACATATTAGCCTACCACTCTAATTCGTGACACCCTCTCCTTCCTATCTAAGGTCATGTCATAGTGAGATCAAGTTTCACCATATCTTGTCTGATCACCTATCCCTAATACTTCTTCGGTCTACCTCTATCCCTCCATGTAACTCCTAAGTCTAACCTCTCATACCTCCTAATATGAGCATCGGTACTCCTTCTCTATCCAAATCATCACAATCTCACTTCCCTCATCTTGTCATCAACAGAGGCCACCTATAGCTTCTATCAAATGGTTTCATTTCTAATCTTATCACTCATGGTATGCCCACACATCTATCTCAACACGCTCATCTCACGACCTGTATCTTCTAAATATGTGAGTTCTTAATTGGCCAACACTCTACCCCATACAGTAAAGATGGTCTAACCACCACCCTCTAAAAATTACCTTTGAGTTTAGGTGGTATCTTCTTATCACATAAAACTCTAGATGCAAGCATTAATTTCGTCCATCCTACCCTAATACGGTGTGTGACATCATTATCGATATCGCCACTACTCTAGATGATGGACTCAAGATACTTAAAGTTTTCTCTTCTGGGAATAGGTTAAGTGGAAAGCCTCACATCAGTGTCTGTTTCACCCTTGCAACACTGAATTTGCACTCCAAGTATTCTATTTTTGTTCTTCTTTGTTTGAACCTTTTGGATTTTAAAGCGGGTCTCCAAACCTCTAATCTATCATTAACTTTAGCCCAGGTCTTACCAATTAGTGCTATGTCATCTACAAATAGCATACACCATGAGACCTCCTTTTGAATAGATCATGTTAGCTCATCCATCACCAAGGTGAATAGAAAAGGGCTCAACACATATCCTTGATGAAGAAGTCCCATCTCAACAGATAAATAGTTTGAGTCTCCTCCCACTGTTCTAACTCGAGTTTTGGCTCTATCGTGCATGTCTTTAATCACCCTCATATACATCATTGGAACATCTTTCACCTCTAGACACCTCCATAGGACATCCTTTGGGACTTTTTTCATAGGCCTTCTCGAGATCAATGAACACCATATGAAGATCCTTCTTTCTTTCCCTATATTTCTGCACTAATCTCTAAACAAGATCAATTGCTTCAATAGTTGACCACCCCAACATGAATTGTTGATTCTCTGAAATAGCTACTTCTTTTACTACCCTCACCTCCCCACTCTCTCCCAGATTTTCCTAGTGTGGCTTAAAAATTTGATACCCCTATAAGTATTATAATTTTGAATATCACCTATATTTTTGTACAATGGAACCATTTACTCCTCCTCCATTCATCAAACATCTTGGCAGTTTTCATGATAACATCGAACAGTCTAGTTAATCACTTTATGCATTCCTTGACAATGTTCTTCCAGAAATCTACTGGTATCTCATTGGGTCTAATCTCCCCTTTTCTTCATCCTACTAATAGCACATCTGACCTCCTCAACTATGAACCCCCTGCAATAACCAAAATGTCAATAACTTTTAGAGTTTGCCAGCTCACCCAACTCAATATCTCTATCTCCTTTTTTCATTTAAGAGTTTATGATAGTAACCTTGTCACCTTTTCTTAATAGAAGACTTATCCACCAACACCTTATCTTCCTCATCCTTGATGCACTTCACTTGGTTCGTGTCACGCGCTTTCCTTTCTCTCTCTTTAGCGAGCCTATACAATCTCTTGTCCCTGCCTCTATCACTAAGCTCCACACATAGGTGCTCAAACATTGCTGTCTTAGCACTTGTCACTGCCATCTTCACTTTTTTCTTTGTCGTCTTATAGATTTCCTTAAGCCTTTGCTTTTCATCCTCATCCCTACACTCCAACCATTTCGTATACGCAATCTTCTTAGCTTTCACTTTGCCTTAGACTTCATCATTACACCACCAGTATCCTTGATATCCACCAAAGGTCCCTTTCAAAATCCCTAGTACCTCGGTAGCTACTTTTCTAATGCAACCAACAGTAGTGTCCCATATGTTGTTCACATCTTCGCCACTACTCCAGGCCTTTAAAGTACTCAGCTTTTCTTCCATTGCTTGAGAAACGGTAGGAGTCAGGCCTCTTCATCTAATCTTCGATAGGGCATTAATGACCTTGTTCTTCTTATCTCTCTTAATCTCTAAATCCTTCACTAGAAACCTATGTTGAGTGGAAATATTTTATTTCGGGATAACCTTGCTAATCTTAAAATGGCTTCTATCGCCCTTATGGAGAAGTAAATAGTCAATTTGAGTCTTAGCTACTGTACTAAGAAAGGTTATCAAGTAATTTTTCCCTCTTGGGGAAACATGAGTTAGCAATAACTATGAAACGACCCCAAAAAGTGCCCAAAAATATGCCTCAGAAGTTCCCAAAATTGTAATTTCCATATATCTAAAAATATGTTCGTTATTTTGAAAATCGAACTTCATATTTTTGTTTAGGGGATCAAACTGAGTAGGAAATGGTTCTAACCAAAATTTTAGAGCAACCGTATCAAAATTCAAAAATGGCAAAAATGGGATTTTGGAGGGTAAACTTTGAAGGGGTATATCTGTTAGAACACAAATAAATGGGTGACCCATGACATATCAGATTAAATCTCTTTGAATTGGCTTTCTAACTCACTTGATTTCACCTCATTTCGAGTTTGGATGAAGGAGTTATGCCCATTCTTGTGGAACTCATTTGTGGAGAAAATGCAATTCCAATGAGCAGTCCGTTTTGGTCCTATTTTGTCTTGACTTCGGTCCAAAACTTTTAAATTTTGGGCCTAAGGGTTCCCACAGTTGAAAATACATATACTTAGCATTATTTCACCCTCATATTATGCTAAACATTCCCCAATACTCACCAAAATACTTAGCCAAATATTACTCCCAAAGTCAAGTCCCAAAACTCAAGACTAATCTTAAGGATTTCACTCAAGCTTCAAGTCCCCATTAAATCCTTCTTCAAGGTTTTTCCACAATCTAAGGTATGTAGTGTTGAACCATTGGGTTCTTCCACCCATGGTACCTAAGCCTCCTTTTTACTAATATTGCATAATTTAAAGTTGATTTTACATATGGTTCTTGTATATTGAGAGATTTACTGCACAATGATTTAAGTTCATGAAAGTATGGTTGTTTTAGCATGTGAGCTCTAAATCTTAGATCTAATGTTAGATTTGATAAGGGGTTTTGATGTATATGACTTGAGGGTGTTGAAGGTATTGATTGATACTTTTGTTATGGATTTTCTTACATGATTTCATCTCTGAATTGCACGGTCTTTTGCCCCACATTATACGCCCACCAAGTGTTTGATAAAATATTTGGCTAGGGTTTCTTGAGGAATTTTGGGTCCAATACATGTTTTATGAGTTGAATGATGTTATGATGATGAAATGATGAGGAAATGATATATGTATGGGATGACAAAATGATGATAAGAAGGGAAGATATGTATATAAGGATGAAAGGAATGAATATATGTGTTTGAATCATGTAAAGCACATTTGTTATTACAATGGAATTGTTGGGCTCTCATATTGTTAAATTCTTGTATGCTCTTTTCAATTGTGAAAGCCTACTAGGAGGGGTTATGAACTATGTTACATGCTTTACCCTCTAGCGGAAGGCCAATTCCTACATATAGGGGCTATGAGCTATGTTGTAGACCTTACCCTCATGTACGAATGCAATCTACTCTTTATAAGGTTATGTTACTCTTTATGAGGTTATGCTACTCCCTATGAGGTTATGTTACTCTTTATGAGGTTACGCTACTCTCTATGAGGTTATGTTACTCTTTGTGAGGTTATGCTACTCCCTATGAGGTCATGTTACTCTTTATGAGGTTATGCTACTCCCTATGAGGTTATGTTACTCTTTATGAGGTTATGTTACTCTTTATGAGTTTATGAACTATGATGTTCTCCTTACCCTTGTGTATGATTTGGGGTTATGAACTCATGCTATATCTCTCACCCTCTAGTATAAGGTAATTGGATAATCTAATTATGTTATCTTAATGGGTTAAGTAAGCTATGAAAGAATGGATATTTTTAAGAATGTTTTACTACAAGCATTGTCCATGCACGCCATATTGTTATATTATTCCTATTGCCTATTGTTATGCATTTTGATTCCTTTGTCTATCTCTTGTTGCATTGCATCCCACATACTTAGTACATTCCAATGTACTAACCCACACTATATGCCTACATGATACGACCATGTAGGAACTGGAACCTACTTGAGCATCTCCACCCATATGGCTAGTATAGTTTCACTCAATCTTATTGGTGAATCCAACATTTTGAGGATGTTGGTCTATATTTCTTATGTTATGTATTGATTCTTTCTTCTTTATTGCTATTTTGACTATGAGGGTGAGCCCAGTTGATTTGTCTGGGCCCCCGTTAAGTATCTACGCTTAGAGGTATTGTTAGACAAGTTATATATTACATTTGAGCTTTGACTCATCTATGTTATTTAAGTGTTAAACTCTGTCCTTCTCCCTTAGTCCCATTTCCCCTTGCTCATGTTTCTTATGATATTTTATATTGCTTCTGCGACCAAGGATGTATAATGATATGCTATAAGTCTTGTTTGGGGTTCCTTCGGGTTCCACATTCGCCATTCATGTCTAGGCCCTAGGCTTAGGGCGTGACAAACTAATTCAAAGGCTTTGACAAAATCCAAGAGAGACGTCCCACCTTCGTTCTTCCCCCCAAAACCAAAGCCTCCATGAATATCTTCAAACCCGCTAGTGGTTGTCCCGATATGCCCATGAAAATTACCCCCAATCAAGATTTTTTCTGTCTCAGGTATACCTCTCACAACCTTATCTAACTCTCTTCCCAAAAGAGCTTTTTCACTTCCTTATCGAGGTCTAATGTGCTGTCAAATTACAAAACATTTGATGCATAAAGTAATGGATTTTACATGTTCTTAATGCGAATTTTTATGTTTTGTATGTGACTTTGTGTTGTTCTTGTAGAAAATAAAGGTTGACATGATTTTGGATGAAAATTGCAGATTTTGTTGAAGTTCAGGACATACCAGCCAACGTACAAGTCGTAGCCTAAGCTATGAGTTGTACTGTTCCCTCGTAGCCAGAAACAGTGTCCAAAAATTAGAGATTTGCAAAGTGAAGGTCAACTATATGAGGCTAACCTATAAGTCGTATGTCTCACTACGAATCGTAGGAGGGGGCCTCGTAGCCAGAAATAGTGCTGCCAAAATTTGGACCAAGAAATGCAACTAGAAACCACGGCAAGACACTTTGAGTCGTAGATCAGACCACGACTCATAGCAATGGATCATAGCAGTCAAGTCCAAAATGCCAAATGCTGATTACGAAAGCACGATTATGACTCATAAGTCACCCTTCGAGTCATACCTGCAAGTTGTACCTGCGACTAGCCGTATTTTCTATTTTATTTTTAGGGTCTTTTTGTAAGTAGTATAAATAGTTAATGATAGGTTTTTGAATGGAGACTTAACACTTTTACAGATTCGATAACTTTGAACATTCTTAGAGAGAACTTTTCTTAGGGTTAGAGTAGATTTTAGGTTTTTAATTTGAAGACCCAATTTGGGGGTTTTAAAATCACTTGTATTCAAACTCCATTGTTGCAAGGTTGTGGTTTCAATATCAAAGTAGTGTTTTTCTTCATTGTTCCTGGATAATTTCTAAACCATGTTTACTTTATTCATTGTTTGTGATTTTACCCTAGCCATGAGTGGTTAAACATCCACAACATGGGGTTGTGGTAATCATAAGGAGTTGACTTGAAATAACTCGGATTTTGTTCATTTCTTTGATTTTGTACTTGCATGTATTGCCTATTTCCTTTCATTTTAAATGTCGTTTGGTGGTAGCCAACATCCAACCCCGCCTACTATCATGATCCTGACCAAGATAGTGACGAATAAGAAATGGAAAGTAGATGACAAGATTCGATTGATGTGTTCTCATCTAATCAAGTAGATCTGACCAAGGGGAGGTTGACTGAGACAATGGGTAACAGTTTGTTGGCACACCATGGTTGCCGACCAAGCACCATGGTGAAATTTGACCTTCACCTTCACAAGAGGGATAGAATAACATAAGTTACCATCCTGCACGTGTTGTCTCAATTAGAGTTATGTTATTTGGGGCGTTAGAGTTAGCAAATCATGGGGAACAAAATTCCTAAGTTGTCCCTCAATTTGATTGATCTTCGTAGTAGTGGTATAGTGTTTTTATCTTCTTTTATTTCAAAATTGCACCCCCCATCCTAGAGAAGTTAGTTGATTGGTGCTTGAAATAATTATTAGTGAATCAATATGGTTAATCCCGTATACCCTGTGGATTCGACCCTAACCTCCAGTTAGATTATACTTGATAGAGACCATTTTATAGTTGGAGTGTGAACATAAAACATTATGGCATATTGTGGGGGAATATGGCTAGGTTCTTGACTTGACTTCACTAGTAGTTAGTTCAAGTATTAATTTCTAGATTTTCTTGTATTTTACTTTTGTTTTTGTTTTTATTATTTAGTTTTATTTTACAGAGTTTACTAGGTTTGTATGCCCAACACAAGGAGCCAAGGCAATCCCTTAGCTCCACTCAACATGGAGATCTGCCAAATTACAAGGAGATTCACCCAAGAAAATGAGGATATCGCGATTCATGAAGCCGTGGGTCAATATGAGAAAGATGTGGCTGGAGACGAAAACCTACCTCAAAGAGAGTATAGGCCACACCATAGGGGTTTCAATGAAAATGCATATGGTTGGAATTAATATGTTGAACCTATGGCTATGGATATCGTGGGAGCGACAGTGTTTCCACTGCTACCGGCCGACAATAAATTCATAGTTTCAAGTGGTCTATAGCAAATGCTTCCAAATCATGGTTTATTCACTGGTTTACCTTCAGAGGATCCACATAGTCATCTCCAGAATGTGGTGTTTGTTTGCAAGAGTATGATGGGTACACAAAATTTGTCAATGCATATGGTTGGTTTATGAGTGTTCCCATTATCTCTCACAGGAAATGCAACAATTTGGTTATCCGAGCTTCCACAAAGTTCGATCGGTAGTAGGGCAGAGCTACAAAGAGCCTTTTTAGAGAGGTATTTCCCTAGGTTCAAAAAGCTTAAAGTGAAAGATCAAATCAATGACTTTGAGCAATTTTTGGGTGATTTGATAAACACGACTTGGGAAAGATTCACCAAGTGTTTGAGTATGGTTCCTGATCATAAAATTGTTGATGATTCTTTAGTTGAGATCTTTTCTCGGGATCTTGACAAGAATAGTCAAGCTTACGCCGATACCATTATGGATTGTATGTTTCTTGATCAGCCTTTTGCACAAATTGTCGAGAGAATGGAGCAAGTAGTCAAAACAAATCAAGCGTGGGGTCAAATAGAGAGAGGTACTACTAAAACTTCTTGTGCGATGAACACCAACAATGAGAAAGCTAAGGTCAATGAGGAGAGCATGCAACCACTTGCTCAACTTCTCACAAGTGTGGACTTGGTATTGAAGCAAAACCAAGAAAATGTCCATGCGGTATCTCACTAGCCTGCTAAGGCTCCCATGTATGAAAAACCCTTCTTTGATGAAGATCTTGCTTTGTGAGTAATCAAGCGGAGGGTTTCTAAAACAATGCTCAAGGGTCCAACTTGTACTATTGGAGGCAAGGTTCTAGAAATCAAGGTTGGAACTACAACCGAGAGGGTATGTATAGAAATGGTCTATATGTGCCTTCCCCCAATCGTGATACCGGATCTAGAAACTCAAGGATTGAAGAAATATTTGACAAGTTGTTGAAGAGAGCCGACCATCAAGATAAGACCTTGAAAGTGATGAAATCGGACATTCTAAGCATAAACCAAAAGAGAGAGTCTCACTCGGTGGCAGTCAAGAAACAGGAGAAATAATTTGATCAAGTCCCTTCTTAATTGAACAAACGCCAAAAGGGTACTTTGCCAAGTAACATGGTCCAAAATCAAAAGAATGATGGGCATTGTATGACGGTTATGACAAGAAGTGGGAAGAGAACCATAGATCCCCAATACCGGTAGTTGAAGATGAAGCTTCTAAGAAAGGTGTTGATAAAAAGGTTGTGGATGAGGTAGAAGGTTTGGAGAATGATGAGGTACAAAGTGAAGAGATTAATGGGAAAGATAAGGCTAAGATGATTCCAAAACCTCATCTCCTTTTCCTCAAAAACTCAAGAAAAAGGAGGAAGATGGTAAATTCATACACTTCCTTTCGATGGTAAAACAATTGTCCATCAACATTCCCCTTTTAGAAGCTTTGGAGAAGATGCCCGAGTATGCCAAGTACATGTATGATTTAAGAGCTTTCACAAGGACTCTAACAATGTAGTGCCACCATGACTAAATGCATAGTCCAAAAGAGAAAAGATCCCAGTGCATTCACCATTCCTTGCACCATTGGTGATGTAGAGTTTGCAAGGGCATTATGTGACTTAGGAGCAAGTATTAATTTGATGCCCCTTGTTGTTTTCAAAAAGCTTGGTCTTGGTACTCCTAAATCCACATGAATAAGGTTGCTCATGGTGGATAGAACTATAAAGAAGCGGGGAGGGATACTTTTTGATATGCTTGTGAAAGTTGATAAATTCATCTTTCCTGCTAATTTCGTGATCCTTGATTGTGAAATTGATTTTGAGGTGCCCATTATACTAGGAAGACCATTTTTGGCCACCGGGAGAGCCTTGGTGGATATGTATTCCGGTCAACTTCGGCTCAGGGTCAATGATGTAAAGGTTGTTTTTGACATCTGCCAAACAATGAAGCACCCGAATGAGTTCAAGAGCGAAGTATGGGCCGTTGAGGATTTCTTATGATGGAAGATGACTAAGTCGAGCCACAGTGTTTCTTGGGAGGCAACCCAAGTATCTTTCATGTTTTTGCTTGTTTTCAAGTTTATTTTTTTGTTTGAATTATTAGGTAGTGGATTGATTTTTGGTTTTGATTTTAAAGACATTGAGTCAGTTGTGTTGCTTTGAAAATCGGTGCGTTATGAGATTTTGGTTAGCAAGTATGAATCAAGTTCTAAAAATGTGAAGAATAGCATTTGAAGCAGCCCCTATGACTAGGCCTACAAGTCGTAGTATATACTGTGAGTCATAATGCACACTACGACTCGTACTCATGCCTCATAGAGAGAAACAACAATGAATTAAAGTTGATACATACACTATAAGCCAACCTTATGATTCATAGGGTTCCATAGTCATATGTGGTATTCATAGTGCCAAGGTATGATTTCTGAATTTTTCTAAGTATTAGGGTCTGCTACGAGATAGGACCTACGTATCTTAGAAAGCCCTACGACTCGTAGTCGGGGTTTCGTACCCCCGATGTGTAGGATTTTAAAAGTCTACTTGGTAGGGGAATATTAAGGTCAAAATGAATTTGACCCCTAATTTCCCCATTTTGAGCCATTTCTTTCCCCTAAAGCTTTACGACAACATTTTACTACTATTCCAATCAACTTTTCAATTAAACCACATCACTTTCCAGCAAGATTTTCGGCGAACACTACTATTTTTAGGTTTCAGTAAACCCTTTCCTCTTCTCATTGCGATTAATTGCTCTTCATGTTCTTAAGTGGCATATTTTCTTGGTTAAATTTTTCACACAAATTATATTGTTGGATTGTTGTGTGTTTATTAGTGATACTGAAAGTACCCATGAAAACATAATTATCTAGATATGAGAATTAGGATTTGGTTGATTAAAATTTGCCAGTGTGGTTTTGAATATGGAATTGCGTTGTTGGCTATTTGTAATGTTGGCATGTTGATCATATGTGTGTAGTGAATGGTTGTTGATTGAATTCCTTTGATCTGTTATGTTGATGTTGTGTAGTTTTGAGTGTTATGAGTTTAGGGATCATAAACTTTTGGGTGATTATCGAATGTGTTGGGAAGTTGTTGCTTGATTGTCAATTATTGATACAACTTGTGGGGAAATTGTGGTTTGAATATTCACAACTAGGTTATATTTGACATACTTGTTGAATTGATTGAGAGAATTACATCAAATGATGTTTGAATTTTGTTTGATTTGTGGTGGTTTGTGTGGTGAAGTTACAGGCACCATAGCTACTTATTGTTTCCATCTAAGAGGCCTTCCTACGACTTATAGGATGTTCTATGAGTCGTAGTGATCCTTCCTAGGAAACAACTATCCCCTATGGTCCTTAACATTTGCTATACCAAACCCACCTACGAGTCGTAGTGATCACTACGAACCATAGTGAGGGTCTTGTAGGACTTGTCTTGCACTTTAAAAGGATTCTAAAAATTTCTACGAGCCTAGTCTATGACTCGTAGTTCACCCTATGAGTTGTATCTGTGCATCATACCTGCAAATATGCAGTTAGTTTAGTGAAATTTTTTCTGTGTTTTCATTTTGGTTTTTGTTACTTCTTGTTTCTTTTTCTGTGTGATTTCTGATTGTTTGGCCATAATGGTGCTCATGTGTGGTATGAGGTGTGATTTTTGAGTATAATGCCTACAAAGGATAAAAACGCTATCAAGGCCTTTCATAGGAAACTAATGGAGGAGTCCTCCAAGACCGAGTAGTCAAAGGGATCTTAAAAAGGTCCACAGAGTCAGAATTGACTCCGAGGCAAATGTGCCTCAAACCAGAGCTAAGGCTACATAGACCCCGATGGCGTTTGAGAGTTACTCCTAGTCTGACGAAGAGGACAATGGTGATAGGTCAGGTAGCAGCTCATCACACTCGGGGTCTGATTCTCTTGAGGCATACCAAACTCATCATGATGAGGTGGATTCACAATATCTGGCCGATCCATCCATCACTTCCACCGATCCCAGAAATATCAGATGGGGAGTTCTAAGGATGGATGCAATTTATAACAAGGGGTTAGAGCTAAAGAGATAGGGAAAACCTGTCATGCAATTTCATGAGGAGTCAAGGCTGAATGATTTCGGCTTGAGTAGGGTACCTGACTTAGAAGCAGAGATTGACCGGCAGGACTTCGGTGGTTTTCAGGGAGGTTGGGCAAGTATGCCCCATATCTAATTCGAGAATTCTACACCATCTATGCTACTACTATCTTCAGAGATCTTCTCAAGGGGAAGAAGGCCATTGATCAGCTTAAACTACAGGAGGTCTTAGTACGGGGTTAGAGAGTCGACATTTCAGAAGAGACCGTTCGAAGGGCTCAGTTTGGGCCTAATTACAGGGTGCCATGTTCCACTATCGAGTATAATGACAGGATTGAGAAGATGAGGCTAGCGTTGACATGGAAGAATGTTGGCCTGAGGACTAAGCTTCTCCGTTAGGTGGCTAGCCAGATTTGCGAGGGCGGTGCCGAATTAGCATAGGTCACAAACCACGCCGAGACGACATTGAAGGCTTATCTCTCCTTTTCGAATAAATTCTAGTGGTCTATTATCCAATCGCTCATCACGACTATACTTACGGATAATGTGATTATTTTGGAGCAAGTTGTATTACTAGTCAGTATCTTAGTTGGCTGTGAGATAGACTGGGCATGCGTCATAGTGGAGCAGATTCATGAGTCTGCGATCCAAACTAACACCTCATTGCCATTCCCCATCTTGATACATAGACTATGCAATGTGCCCAAAGTTTGTGTTTCTCTCCATCTCGACCTATATGTAGAGGCCCTGCGTACTTTGGATCCCAGCCTGATAAAGGCTGATTAGAACCCGATGACTCTACAGCAAGTAGTTTCTCCTCGTATTCCAGATCCATTTCCTCCAAACAAACATTGAAGATTCTACTCCCGTTCCCACCATCTATACCTCAGTTGCACCAGAGCAGCCTCTATTTGTTGATACCATGGTGATGTCCTCCTCAGATGCACCTGCACCAGCACCTTCAACTACTCAGGTTATTTCCGTTGACTACTATCTTATGTCTGCTTTGCTTTTCAAGCATTGGTGCGCAAGTTAGCAAATATGGGGGCCCAGCTAAGCAGGTGGATGAGCCAAGTCAAACCATGGGTTCGTCAGACGGTCCACGACTCGGAGGAGAGGGCCAAAGCATTTACTCTTGATACTGTAGATCAAAGAGTTGTTGCGGTGGGTGCTACAGTCAATGACTTAGAGGACAAGGTACAAAGGAGTCTCGAGGGAGTACACCTTGCAGACATGGCTGCCGTAAAGGAAGAGTTGGCCAAGTTCAAGGCTGACCTGATGACAACATTAGCAGCGCACATAGCAGCCACGGAGGTAGCACCAGAGGGTGATGATTATTTGATTGACTTGCTTGAGGATCACCTGCATGCCTATAGGAAGAGGCCCCTGGAAAGTGATGATGCAATTGTGAGCCAAAAGAGACCGAGGATAACTGAGGAGCTAGAAGAGTTGGAGGAGCTGATTATAGATGAGGTGATGTGAGAGTCCTTAGCTATGGAGGGGATGAGGAAGGCTTGGGAGCAGCAGATAACGCAAAGAGCCAGTAGCTCGGGTATAACTACAACCCAGGAGGAGAGCGAGCCCCAAGACTAGATGGATGCCAGTGCTTGAGCACCATTTTTTTGATACTTTTGATCCCCCATCCTTATTGATACTTGTGGATACTTTGTTCTCGTTGTTGTTTTTCTCTAATTAATTTTTTTTGTTATTGCTTTGATAGATGTTTTATTTTGGATGTTTGGTTATTATTCACTATGTTGGATAATTAGTTTTATTTTGGGTTTTTATATATATACTTTGAGGACAAAGTATCATCTTTTTGGTGGAGTATGAGAAGTTATGGACTATGGTAAAGTCTGAGTAATTTTTAGTTCATAATTATCCTTTTTTTTATCCCAAGGTTTTCTTGTCTGTTTCTTTTTCATTCTGGATGAGTTTACTTTCTATTGAACCGACATATTTAGTTGTCATTGATAATTTGTAGATATATAGTGATTATTACTTTTGGCATGTGTATAATCTTGAATGGTCTTATAAATGTTTTTTGAAAAATAGGTACCCTCAAAATTTTTTAGATTGTTGGTTACCATTGCAATTTTGCAAGTGCTTGTCTAGCAATGTTTGTTCTGATAAAGAGAGGGTAAGTTGATGCTTGAAGCATAACTTGTGAGTCTATGTTAATTGTGTATGCAATGCCATGTATGTCGCATTTGTCATATTCATACATTGTGTACTGATTCAGAACTTGCCTTGTTACTCTAAAATTGAATTAGAGATTTGGTTAATTGGGAAAGGATCTTAGGTATTTATTCTTTAAGATAGTCCACTTTTGCCTAAATGACTTACCAAATGTAGTAGTTGACCCCTTGTTCCCAATGTTTGAGCTTTATACGTACCTGTTCTTTCTTAACACCCAGTTAGCCTAACCCTATTTTGTGAAATACCTTGATAATGACCCTAGTCCATCCTTAAACATGTAAACCTTGATTGAGGTAAAAAGCCTAAGTTGACGGTGGCTACCAAAGGTGGCCTTGGTTTAGGGAGCGAATATTGTGTACTTCACCTCAGGCTAAAAGCTTAAGTTGAGAGTGTCTTTTGTTGTGGTAAAGTAACAAAAATAAGGTGATTAGTAGGGAAAAAAACAAAGAAGAGAAGATCATATGCCGGGTGAGAGAAAAACGAAGAAAAAGTTCCTTGAAATAGAAAGAATAGCAAAAATGAGTTCAAAAATGAGGCACAATTGAAAGAGAAAAAGAAAGCACCCGAAAAAGCTTTAAAATGAAGAATAATGGAGGACAAAATGAAAATGGCTAAGTTGTTGAGGTGAAAATGTTGAAAAACATGGTTCAAGGATGGCTTTTAGTTACTAATTACCCAAATTACCTAACCAAAGCCCCATGAGCCTACATAGCATATAAAGTCCTAAAGTGATCTTAATCCAACTAGTTCAACAATTCAGAGTATGAGTACATGGATAAGCCTATATTGTTATTATCATGCATGAATATCATTTCTGAGAGTGTGGATGCTTGCACAGTCCCTGATCTTTGATTGCTTTTTGAGTGAAGTGGAGGGATTTCTTTTCTGTGAGGGCGTTCACATTGCGTGATTAGCATGTGACTTCTTCAGCGATTGTGAATTATTTATACTCCTTAGCTTGTCATAGTTGGAATGTCAGATGCATTGTTATATCTTGGTTTGCTTGGTGGCTATTCAATTAGGTTTTGAAAATGAGAGTTGAGTACTTGAGTTTGAATTGAGTTATGTATATACCATTAGGATAGTCGCTATCTATTTCTTATTGTCTATTTAGATCGAGTTGTTGCTTGAGGACAAGAAATAATTCTATGAGTGTATTGATGTGCTGTCAAAATACAGCTCATTTGATGCCTAAAACAAAGGATTTTTCATGTTCTTAATGCGACTTTTTATGGATTTTATGTGTTTTTATGTTGTTCTTGCAGAAAATATATGTTGGCATGATTTTGGGAGAAAATTGCAGATTTTGATGAAGGTCAGGACATTAGAGCCAGCCTACGAGTCATATCCCAAGTTACGAGTCGTAATGTGCCTTCGTAGCCAGGAATAATGTCCAAAATTAGAGATTTTCAAAGTGAAGGTCATCTATACGAGGCTAACCTACGAGTCATTTGTCTCACTACAACTCATAGGAGGGGGCCTCATAGCCAGAAACAGTGTTGCCAAAATTTGGACCAAGAACTGCAACTAGAAACCACGAGAAGACATTATGAGTTATAGATCTGACCACGACTCATAGTAATAGATCGTAGCAGCCAAGTCTAAACTGCCAAGTGTTGCCTACAAAAGCCGGTTTATGACTTGTAGGTTATCTTACGAGTCGTACCTGCTGCCATCTATATTTTCTATTTTATTTTTAGGGTCTTTTTATAAATAGTATAAATAGTTAATGATAGGGTTTTTAGAAGGAGACTTGACACTTTTACAGATTCGACAACTTTGAATATTCTTAGAGAGCACTTTTCTTAAGGATAGAGTAGATTTTAGGTTTTTCAATTTGAAGGCCCAATTTGGAGATGCGTTCTTATGTCTTCAGATTAAGAAGCCAGTCGAAATCTGGAATGTAACACCAGAAAGAAAGAAATCTTCGCCGGATATCTCATCAGAATGTAGAATGTAACATTACTGGAATCTGGAATGACATTGCCAATTATCTCGAAACTCCCTCAGCCAAAAACGAGGATAGATCTAGTGTAAAATCGTTGGATCAGAAATTCTAACCTTGGAATTTAATTTCCTCACCGTAACCAGGATAGAAATCATAGCCAGAAACTCAAATGAAAATTTTCATCAAAAAAGATCGTCGCCCGAGAAGGAGTCGCGGGAAATCAAACTTCCATGGTGCCGGTGAAGTTTGGAACAAATGTGAGCTAAAGATGAAGAGAAAATAGAGAGAGAAATACAAGCCTTCACAACCGAAACTTATAGAGAAGCTCCGTCACCGGGATGACTTCCGATGATCGGCCGGTAGTTCACTCCGAACCAACCAGACAGTAAGGAGAAGAAGAACTTTAGAAAGTAAAGCTTGGAGAGAAATCCCCATAGAGAACGAAGAAGCAAGTGACCAATATAGTATTAACTAATTAAAAAGTAACCATATTGGGCTTATATATACATGGATATGTTGTGATTTTAATAATTTAATTTTTTAAAAAATATTTTAATTATTATGATTCAGAAAATTAGAACAAATTCTAAAAGTTGTAAATTTTAAACATTAGTTATTATTACCTAATATAACTAATAATTAACTATTTGTCCTTAAAATACTACATGTCTTTGATCAAATGTCGTCACTTGATATAATCCTAGGCTAGACTTTTTTCCTTTTAAATATGTAATATATAGATTCCATTCTTTAAACGCTCAAAATGAATCTAAACTTTTTTAACTAAAAGTTCCTCCATTGTAAATTTATTGTTTTAGTAAGGAACACCCATTTGCATAACTCTAAGGACCTAATACATTGTTTGGGTGCTGATAACTAGTTAAGTATTCTGTGACATTTTGTAACTTGCATCATATGTATCTTGGTGCTCCATCAGAATTCATTACTGAAAGCTAGTATCCTATCCCCCCTTTTTTTTTGGAGAACCAAGTTTTGGATTTTGACATTGTTCTAGGATTACCCAGACTTATGTGAAATTTCACTGGGTAATGTTATTGTACGTTTTTCTATGATTTTCATGTAGAAAGTGTATGTGCACTCATTAGTAATTAAATTTGTTCTCCTAAATATGTCTTTCTCCAGATGCATACCTTACAGATACAAAGATTTTGTAGAGTTATCACTGGTAGACGGAGATGCCTTTGAGCTTCTTCTTATTAAGTCAATAGAAAAAGGCCAAAGGTTTGTTATTTCAAAAGGTATCTGCTGATTCATTTCCCCCTTTATATGATTATCAAACCCCTCCAGTCTCAAAATGATGAATTCAAGCGATTTCACACTGTTGATCGAAAACTTTATGGGAAGTTGTTTTCTACACTCTACTTCTATATTTCTCTTCTTTATGCTTCTCTATTTATATAAAGCATTACACCTAATCAATATATATTGCATTTAGGTTTGCTAGTTTTCTTTTCTTTTTCAGAAGGTGTTATTACAACTTGTGGAGATATGTGGAGCTTTGTTTATTCATGAACTTGTTTGCTATTTATTTTTTCTAAGAAAAGCTATACTAAATTCAAGTAAGCTCTATTTCTATCTCTATGTTTGTTTATTTTTCTCCGGTTATCCAGTGTTATGCTTGATAAAACTTTCACAAGTGTGCTAATTGTGAGAAGATATGGGATAACTATATATATGGTAGTTTAAGTTTCAAATGTTACATACACATACTACTGACATTGCAAGATCCCAAAGCTCTTAAATCCTATCTTGTTTCACTAATTTCGCTCGCCCTTCAGCCTTCTCTTTTCATCCTCTCTTTCTCTATTTTTCAGCTTCTCGATTTTATTTTTATTTGATTGTAAAGGTATTTCAATTTGATCTTCTCTTTAGAGGTAGTCTAAATTGTATAAGTAGATGATTTTTATTATTTTGGTCATTTTAGTATTTATAGGAATATGAATATTATGAAGCGTGGTTGGATGTATAAGAGGTTGGATAGACGAGGGGGTATACTCTCTAGTTTCATAACCGGTGTGAATGACTTTATTCAATATTTATATTCTCAACAAAATCACATAAGTGGTGTCAACATTAAATGTCCTTGTAGGAAATATCATAATATTAAGTACATGGATGTTGAAATGGTTAATTGTCACCTTTTTCAATAAGAGTGGTGCATAACACACCCATAAACAAGACTCTACTAGACGCGGCTCCATAGACTCCCTAGGACCTTTGAACTCTATGCTCTGATAGCAAGTTTGTCATGCCTCGGATGGGCACTCTTGGCGTGGCCAGCACTTGAAGAACTATTGCTTATTCTCTAAGAGAATCACTTGGCCTCATTGTCACATCAACTCGACAGTGGAAGAAAATATTCAAATGAAAGGGGCATCATATGAATAAATATAACTCTACTAAAACATAATTTCCAACAAATAAGTTTGGAAACAATCAATACTAAACCAACTCTCTACTCAATTCTATGAAGTCTTTACTCAACAATCTTGATGGTACCATGACAGGCCATGGACACCCAAATCAAAGAAATAAAGTACTCAATAAAAATAAGGAAAGAAAAAGGGCTCTTCCGGAATGCAAGAAGGGCTCACCAACTCTGAGAATGCACTGATATGGACGTCAATGATGCGTGGGCTAAAATCCTCTATCACCTGTATCTGCATCATGAAATGGTGCAAATCCAAATGGATGTCAGTATATGCAATATACTGATATGTAAAATAAATCAAGATAATAAAACTCAACTCTCTCTCCTTAACTCACACAACTCATGCTTAACTCAATATATGCAAGTTTAAAGCAAATCATGCTTTTAAACTAGAGCCAATGGAAATAGACATAGTTTAAAACATCATGCTCAATTAGTGTTTTCTTAGGAGTCTCTCTCAACCGACATCCAATTCCACCATCTTTAGTTTGGTGGTATACAATGAAACCGAAGCCGTTGTCATGCTCGTCCTAAACATGCCACGGTAAAGGATGATCAACTCTCTCATGGATCCATAGTAAATGTCCCACTTTTGGGACATGAGTCACCAGAATGTGCTTTACGACTATCCTACGCTGGCAGTGTTATCATGAACTAACCCTAGGTCCTAGACGTGACACGGTAAATGGGGAACCCGAGGGAACCCCAAACAAGCCTCTTACATATTGTTCACACATTCATAATCGTTCAAGTAAAATAAACAATATCAAGAGATAATATGAAAAGGAAAGTGGGACTAAGGGAAGTCTTTGATAACCATTAAAACATAAAAGGTCAAGGTCATAGCATATATATATATCAGAATATTCTAACAACACGTCCAAACATAGAATAGAGCAGGGGCCAAGACACCTTTTGGGTTCACCCTCATAGTAACAAGCATCCAACATAAGAACAAGAATCTATAAAGCATGAATAAGAGTTGCTATCACCCTCGGAATTGAGGACTCACCAACTAGATTCTTCACAAGAACCAATTAGCCACGTGGAGGATGGTTGATAGGAGCTCCAGTCTCTACATGGTAATATCATGAAGACATAGAGTATGCATTAGTACATTTGAATGTACTAAGTATGCAGGATACAATGCAACAAGAACCATAAGCGATAATAATGATATGCTTGATCATATTCAATGAACATAATCTCAATATGCCATGTGTAATCAATGCGTTAGATGAAACATGCATAAGAATAATCGTACTTGCATATATTGTTTAACACCATAAAGTAATATGAATAGATCATCCAACTACCTTGTACTAGAGGGAAAGAGCGTAGGTCATAACCCCTTCTAGTAGGTAATGGGTAGTACATGAGGGTAGAGGAATAGCATAGGTCATAACCCATATATGTAAGTATGAGATAATGAATAGTACATGAGGGTAGAAAAATAGCATAGGTCATAACCCCTACATGTAAGCATGAGGTAATACATAACATTGAATTGCATATGTGGGTGAGGCATACCACGTAGTTCATAACCCCTTCATATGAGTATAAGATATTGCATAACATCGAATCATACATGAGGGCAAGGTATACAACATAGTTCATAACCCCTTCATATAGAAATTAGTCTTGCACTAGAGGGTAAGGCATGTAACATAGTTCATAACCCCTTTCAGTAGGCTTCACAATTTACAAGAGCATAAACCTTAGCATGAGAACTCAACAACTCATCAACAATCAAGACTTGTAAAAATCATACAACAGGTGGTAGGAAAACATGAGAATTCTTGTCAAGACATTTTATCAAACATATGGTGGGCATATATGGACACATGTTCAAATCATGCAAAATGCAAAGGTATGGATCATGAAATTGTGAAATCAATCATCTTAAAGTCATGTAATCAACCCATCAATACCAAGTTAAAATCCTACCATGGGTAACATATAAATCATATCAAAACTTCACTAAGCTCATAGATTTCATAGCTTGAATCACGTATAGACTCAATAGATAAGATTAATTCATAGTATAAGTTTAAAATAGATATTCATGCATAATCAATAATATTTGATAAAACCCTAACATATTTCATTCTCATACTTCATAATAATAGATACCCATAAGTAATACAACTTGAAAACATGGAAATTCCATAAAAAGAAAGATTGGGCTTTGTGGGTGGAAGGACCCAATGGATGAAACCCACATACCTTAAACTTAGTTTTTCTTGATGTAGACTTGAATCTTTAATAGAGTTCTTGAGATTTGGAATTAAGCTTGGGACACTTGAATTTTCCATGAAATATTTAGTTAAGTCTTGGAGAGGTCTTTGGGAAGGTTTTGAGTGATATATTATTGAAAAAAGGCTAAGTATGGGTGATTTCATTCTTAAGTGGGCATGGGGCTATGAACCCAATGTCCTTGGGACGAAGTAGAAAAATAGGGGATAAACTACACTTGTCCACGACACAGACCCGATGCGAAGGCAACTTCTACACTACTCCGCGCCCCTGGCACATCGCGGCCAGGGGCATGGATCGCCACTGCTTTCGAAAAATTAGCAAAAATCATTTTTCACCATGCGTCTTCCAAAATCTAGGTTACCCATCTTCCACTCAATTTTGCCCCCAGACTAAGAATATGAACGATTTTTGATATCACGCACAGATTTTGTGATATATGAAAATTATGATATGGGCATTTCTGAAGCACATTTTTGGGGCATTACAAACATAATTCTGTGAGTTAGAGTAGTTATTTACCCGCTCCTAGCTCGGGTGCTTGATACTCCTCCCAAGACTAAAATATAGTCAACTTATCAGTCAACTTAATCCTCAATGATTAGTCAATCAACCCAAACTTCAACCTCATAAGGTTATCTTATCTGAACTTATCTCAGTTTCTCATCAACCTAGTTAATCAATGAAGACGATTAGACTCAACACAAACTTAAAAGGTCATTTAGAATCTCTCAATGAGACTCATCATATAATACAAGTAAGAGACATGCTAATGTAGAAGATTAAATACAACATGTTTCTCATGCTCGATCATGCTCACGTTACTCAACACCTACAATCAAGATCAAACTCAAACCTTAACTCAATCCATGCATAAGTTTGTATAAAGATCATTTAACTTAGGGTTCAGGATATCAAGTATAAACTATTTAACTCGATAATTGGTTGATGGGGATTTCCAAGCTCAACTCTTGTTCCAATTTTTGAGTCAAATAGGTGAAACAACGCATGCATGAACGTGGTTCCACACTTTAGTAAGCCTTAGATACTTGGAAATAGAAAAAACAATCAAACTCACATTTATGTGATCTTATATCAGTAGTCATGCTAAATGATAATTATCTGATATTATATCAAACTTATAATAAATGCTAAAATTAAAAATTGGTTTATGAGGATTTCCAAGCTCAACTCTTGTTCCAATTTTTGAGTCAAATAAGTGAAACGACACATGAACGAATGTGGTTCCACACTTTAGTAAGCCTTAGATACCTAGAAATAGAGGAAATAATCAAACTCCAATCGACCTTCACGTTTGAACCTGAAACCCTCACTCTTCTCCCTCCTCTGGTGCTCTCAAGAAATCCTTAAGCATGAAGGATGGTGAAAATACACTTAGGGTTCTGTTTTAAGACTTTATTTAAGTTCAAATAGATCAGGATTTGATTAAAATAGGTGGAAATAGACAAAAATACCCCTCTTAAAAACTACCGACTGGGTTTACTAGACCCCGTCTACAAGTCGTAGACCATTCTATGAGCCGTAAACAACCTCTCATAAATGAGGGGTTCCAGAAATTTGATTCAATAGAATTTGACACGAAACCACTTCTATGGGTCATAAAAGATTTTACGAGCTGTCTGATAACTCATGACGCAAGATATTGAAAAGTTGATTCTTAGATCACCAACCCATGAAACCAGTATACGGGCCGTGAAATACTTTACGGGCCATATGTTGTCTCGTACATATACCTCAGACATAGAAAATTTCAAGTCATCTGGGTGTTTTACTAGGCATCTTATAGGTCCATAGATCTCTCTACGAGTCATAGATGGCCCTCGTAGATTATCTTTTAGCAACTTTTCTCGGTCAATTTCTCAGTTTTATACGTGCATCAACTTAGATTAGGTGGAAAGGATTGGGGCGCTATAGTTTCTTGGGAATCCTTTTCACAAAAACTCGTTAGCAGAAAAACTAGATATGGAAAAATGAAAGGAAGAAAATCAAAACAGAAAGAGCGACTAATAACAAAAGCACATGACAGTATGTAAATACTAGACAATCAACATATATAAAATCACTAATGATAACACCGAATAAAAAGAGCCGACAAATCCTACTACCCTACTATACCCCATGGCCAGACATCAATCTAACCCTACTAACTATGAACCTTCTACTCTAATTCGTAACCCCCACTCCTTCCTATCTAAGGTCATGTCCTCAGTGAGATCAAGTTTCACCATATTTTGTTAGATCACCTCCCCCTAATACTTCTTCAGTCTATCTCTACCCCTTCGTGTAACTCCAAAATACAACCTGTCATACCTCCTAACAGAAGAATCAGTACTCCTACTCTGCATGTGTCCAAACCATTATAGTCTCTCTTCCCTCAACTTATCATCCACAGGGGCCACCTTGAGCTTCTCCGAAATGGTTTTATTCCTAATCTTATCACTCTTGGTATGCCCATATCCATCTCAACATCCTTATCTCTGTGACCTGCATCTTCTGAACATATGAGTTTTTGATTGGCCAACAATCAATGCCATAAAGCAAAGATGGTCTAACCACCATATTATAAAAATTACCACTGAGTTTAGGTGGTATCTTTTTATCACACAAAACTCCAGAGACAAGCCTCCATTTCGTCCATCTTGTCCTAATATAGTGTGTGACATCATCATCGATATTGCCATTACCCAGGATTATAGACTCAAGATACTTAAAGTTTCCTCTTCTGGGAATAGGTTAAGTGGCAAGCCTCACACAGTGTCTGCTTCATCTCTCGCAATACTAAATTTGCACTCCAAGTATTCTGTTTTGATCCTGCTCAGTTTGAACCCTTTGGATTCAAAGCGTGTCTCTAAACCTCCAATATATCATTAACTTTAGCCTGATTCTCATCAATCAGTACTATGTCATCTACAAATAGCATACACCATGAAACCTCCTCTTGAATAGACTGTGTTAGCTCATCCACCACCAAGGCAAATAGAAAAAGACTCAAAACAGATCCTTGATGAAGTCCCATCTCAACAGAAAAATATTCTGAGTCTCCTACCATTATTCTAACTCGAGTTTTGGCTTAACCGTCCATGTATTTTATCACCCTAATATACACCATTGGAACATCTTTCACCTCTATAAACCTCCATAGGACATCCTTTGGGACTTTGTCATACGTATTCTTGATATCAATGAACACCATATGAAGGTCCTTCTTTGTTTCCCAATATTGTTGCACTATCTCAGAACAAGATGAATTGCTTCAATAGTCGACCACCCCGATATGAATCTAAACTGACTCTATGAAATAGACACTTCTTTTCTCACCCTCGGCTCCACCACTCTCTCTCAGGCCTTTACAGTGTGGCTTAAAACTTGATACCCCTATAATTATTATAATTTTAAGTATCACCATTATTTTTGTACAATGGAACCATTGTACTCTATTCATTGGGCATCTTGGCAGTCTTCATGATAGCTTTGAACAGTCTAGTCAATCACTTTATACCTTTATTGACCATGTTTTTCCAAAAATCTATTGATATCTTATCCGGTCCGATCGTCCGACTTTCTTCATTTTACTAATAACATGTCTAAACTCCTCAACTATGAATCGCTTGCAATAACGAAAATCTTGATAATTTTCGGATTGTGCCATCTCACCCAACTCAATATCTATATCTTCTTTTCATTTAAGAGTTTATGAAAGTAAGCTTGCCACCTTTTCTTAATGGAAGACTCATCCACCAGCACCTCACCTTCCTCATCCTTGATGTACCTCACTTGGTCTAAGTATCACTCTTTCCTTTCTCTCTCTTTAGCGAGCCTACACAATCTCTTGTCCCCGCCTTTATGACTAAGCTCTACATATAGGTGCTCAAACATTGTTGTCTTAGATTGTCACTGCCATCTTCACTTCTGTCTTTGCCGACTCGTAGATATCCTTAAGCCTTTGCTTTTCATGCTCATTTCTACACTCCAACCATTTTGTATATGCAATCTTCTTGGATTTCACTTAGCCTTGGACTTTATCATTCCACCACCAATCTCCTTGATATTCATCAAAGGTCCCTCTTGAAACCGCTACTTTTCTAATGCAACAAACAGTAGTATCCCACTTGTTGTTCACATCTCCGCCACTACTCCAGGCCTTTAAACTACTCAGCTTTTCTTCCATCTCTTGAGAAAGGGAAGGAGTGAGGCCTCCCAATTTAATCCTCGATAGGGCATTAACAACCTTCTTCTTCTTATCTCTCTTAACTAGAAACCTTCACTAGAAACCTATGTTGAGTGGAAATATTTTCACTCGGGATTACTTTGCAATTCTTGCAAAGGCTTCTATAGCCCTTTTAGAGAAGTAAGTAGTCAATCTCAGTCTTAGCTACCATACTACAAATGGCAATTAAGTGATTTTCCCTCTTTGGGAAACATGAGTTAGCAATATGTAATGACTCGGATATTGTATGATGTCATTGGACCTTGAGAAATCTCTTTTTGAGCAAAGGTTTGGACCAAATGTGTCTGAAGAGAGACCACATGGCCAGTGTAGGGTCACATGAGCCGTGTTGCCTCAAGTTAAACCATACTTGGCCTTAAATCTTGCATATGGCCTTGTGGTGGTGTTGCAAGCTAAGTCACACCTCACTAGCATGCTACACATACCGTGTGACACTTCATGGGCCATGTGGAGGAGGTTTGGGGTGGCCTAGGATAGAAAAACCCATCACTAGGGCTAAAGGAGGCCGTACGACCAGTCACACGGGTCGTGTGGTATGATACGAGTCGTTCGGCCTTCCATGAGCTTCGGAGTGAAAATTATTTTAAGTGTTAAATCACCATCTCGTAATGTTTTCATGATATTTTTCTAAGTTTGTGTAGACGGGAGCAATATACGGACCGTGTGGCTTCACACGACTCGTGAAAGGTGTCTGTTTAGTGGGCTCGTGCAAAAAATTCTAAGTGTTGGTTCAAGATCAAAATTTCCAAAAATATTTATAAGTATCATGTCATGAGCACTCCACGCGGACCATGGAGTGCCATCGAGCTGTTTACCCTGCAGTTAAGCGGTTTCCGGTAAATTTTTCCTCTGATTCATAATGGCGTTTTCATAAATTCAGTTATTTCTATCAGTCTTTTGAGAATTACTATGATATTATAAGGTTACCTAAAGACCTAAAACCTATTTCACACATTCAAAATCACTCTTTATATTTTCAAACCTCTAAAAAGCTTTCCATTAAAAAACTCTTTGAAATTTCACATTGGAGCTTGAGAACTCAACTCTTCTTCAAACTTCTTTGGAGTTTCTTCATCATAGCGAAGGTATGTGGGTTATCCTTGATTGCATTTCAATCAAGAAGACTGAAACTATTTTCAAGCAATTTTATGAATTTCTAGTTTACATTAAATCAGGGTTTTGAATATTATGATTCCTAAAATTCTATTGATACATGGATAGTGTTTATTTGAATATTTTAAGGTGATTTAAACCATTGTATGAAAAATTACTTTGTGTTTATTAAATTATAAGCATGTATGTCCTATTTAAGGCTTGCTTATGCATTGGTGATTATATTATGATTTTTAAATATGGATTTAATCATGTTTTCACTTAAATTTCATACTATTATGGATTTTAGATTGAATCTTAATTATCCATGTCATTCTCTCATTATTTATAGCATATGCATTCATGTACATGGATTATTATGGAAATTATAAAGTGGATTAAGCCCAATTTTATTATATGATATGATTTCGATAAGATATTTGTTATGACAAGAATGTGATCACATACATGTCTATTGATTATGGCTCTTTGAGCATTTTGGGTGCTTGAACTATTTTGTATATGAATGGGTTATTCCAATGTATGAGTATTATGACTATGAAAGTATGTTTTGGCATTTGAGACTAAGTATGAAATATTATGAAAGGTATTTCGCTTTTAAGCCCAATTGTGCATTGAAACATTTTGGCAAGCGTTGTATCTTTTGAAAGTATGTATAATTATGTATATTATAAGTATTTTTGTGTGATGACACTTAGCACCAATGGATTGGGGACATCAGGGCTATCGCCAAGGGCCCTCTCCCTTTCCTTGAATTATGTGCCTAGCATAGGTTTCCTTTTCGAAATAGGAGGCCTATAAGGAAAGATGCCTCCGAAATGGGGTTGCCCATAAGGAGATGATATGATATGATATGATATGATATAATATATTTTGATATGAAAATCCTATCTGAAATGGGAGGCCCATAAGGAAGGTTGCTCCATACGAAATGGGACACCGGTAAGGTGAAGCATGGTTTACCCTTATCGAGTAAACTACCTCTTTACCGATGAGGGGTAATCATTGGTGATTCCAAGTAATAGCTCACTTGGTATTACTTATGTCGGTTGAGGACTTTGATCATCCACCGTTTGACGCTTATCTCGGCTTCCAAGTTTATATATAGTGGTGAGTCCTATCTTCCAAGGACGATCCACCATCTATTTACCTTTGATACTTTAGTTTCTTTATGTATTGAGTGTGAGCCTGGGGAATGTCTTGGGCCCCGACCCTCTATGTAGAGGCATTGTTGGAAACCTTGTAAACCTCCTTACGTTTTATGCTATGTGTTATGAATTAAGTCTATGTTATAGGTTGGTTATATTTTGTCTATCATTATGTTAGTTTGTTATGTGATTCATGGGTTGTCTATATTTTGTGATGGAAAGATCCTAAGTCCCGAATTTCCCCCATAGAGTGAGTCTTCCTTTTTCGCCCAGTAGAACTATATGTTTATTTTCTGTACGCTTCCGAACTGATGATGCGAGTTTTGGTATCTTTAGGCTTGTTTGTGGACTCTTGGGTTCCCATTCGTTGTGTCAGATCTAGGCCCTAGGTCTGGTTCGTGACACAAAAACTAACTCAAAGGGTTTGACAAAATCCAAAAGAGACATTCCACCTCCGTTCCTCTCCCCAAAACCAAAGCTTCCATGAACATCTTCAAACCTTCTAGTGGTCTCCCTGATATGCCAACTAAAATCACCTATAATGAAGATTTTTTCTATCTTAGGTATATCTCTCACAATCTCATCTAACTCTTCCCAAAAGAGCTTTTTGACTTCCCTATCGAGGCCTGCTTGAGGCGCATGGGCACTTAATACATTCACTACATGCCAACCAACCAAAAGTTTGATAGATATCATCCTGTCATTAAGCCTTCTAACCTCTAACTATATATTCCCTAAGGTTCTCATTACTAGGATACCTACACCATTTCTATCCCTAGTACCACCTGAGTACCGTAACTTAAACCCATCCAGGTCCTGAACTATGGTACCTACCCATCTCCTCTCTTGAACACATGCTATATTAATATGTCTACTCTTAAGACACTTCAGTAGTTCTATGGATTTTCCTATAAGTGTTCCTTTATTCCACGACTCTACCCTTAACTTAAAAACGTTTGTGCCCCTCTTACCACCCATACCCCTTACCTCTGACTCCAACCGACGACATGACCCTAGTCCACCATTTGATCCAGATGCTACTATACTAAAACTAATAACTCACTAAAATAGAAAGGTAAAGAAGATAGACTCTAAAGAAACCTATACAATCCCACACTATAGAGCAATGAAATATCTGTAAACTACTAGAACACAATATGATATGTAAAGGAAACACAATATGATATGTAGGCTGACAAAATATAGTAAAATAAGCTATTGGAACAACCCAATAATATAAAATAGTAAAATATAAAATATACTAAACGAATAACTCAATATATAGAAAAAAATCAAAGTAACAAAGAGTATATTCAAAAAAGTGTGTTGTAGACAGTGAGCAATTAAAAACTTCCTAATAACTAAATTCTACACCAAACAAACAAAAGAACAATACTAGCAAAAATATTGTATGCTAACCGTAGGATTCAAAGAACAACAGTAAGCAAACAAAAATACTGATAAAAAAAATCTAGACAATATACAAAAAACCAAAATAGTAAGCAAAAAAATTCAGAACACTAATGTTAAACAAGAAGTAAATACTCAAACTTATCAAGAAATAAGTCAAAAAATAATCAAAAGATGAAATTGTACGAGAAAAATTAGGAATAAAAAACTCAGTCAATCAAATAATAAATAGAAAGATATCACCTGGAAATGGTTGAATTGTGTCTTTGCTAGATTACGTCACCAGAGATGCTTGCTTTTGTCTTCAGATTAAAAAGTCAGCCGGAATCTGGAATGTAACACCGGAAAGAATGAAATCTTTGCCAAAAATCTCGTCAGAATCTAGAATGTAACTTTACCGGAATTTGGACTGACATCGCCAAGTGTACTTTAAACTCGCTCGGTCAAGAACAAGGACAAATCTAGTGAAAAGTTGATGGATCTCAACTTCCAATCTTGGAATTTGATTTCCTCGCCATAATTTGGAGAGAAACTGTAGCCGAAAACTCAAATGAAAGATTTCATCAAAAAAGATCGTTGCTAGAAAAGGAGTCACGGGAAATCAAACTTCCATGGCGCCGGCAAAGTCTAGAACAACGTGAACAAAAGATGAAGAGAAAATAGAGAGAGAAATACAACTTTCACAATTGAAACTTGTAGAGAAGCTCCATCGACGGGATGACTTCCGATGACCGGCCGGCAGTTCAGTGCCAGATCATTCGTCGGACAGTAAGGAGGATAAGAACTTTAGAAAGTAAAGTTAAGGAGAGAAAGTCTCGTAGAGAATGAAAAAGCAAATATCTGATATAGTATTTACTAATTAAAAAGTAACCATATTGGGGTTATATATACATGGATATGTTGCAATTTTAATAATTTAATTTTTTTTAAAATACTTTAATTATTATGATTCAAAAAATTAGAAATTAAAATATCTACAATAACATTTTCAAAATTCAGATGTTAAAAGTTGTAAATATTAAAAATTAGTTATTACCTAATATATTAATAAATAACTATTTATCCTTAAAATACTACATGTCTTTGATCATATGATGCCACATGACATAATCCTAGGCTAGACTTTCTTCTTTTTAAATATGTAATATATAGACTCCAATGTTCAAACCACTCAAAATGAATCTAAACGCTTTTTAACTAAAAGTTCCTCTATTGTGAATTTGTTGTTTCAGTAAGAACACCCATTTGCACAAGTCTAAGGATCAAGTACATTGTCCGGGTGGTAACAACTGGTGAGTATTCTGTGACATCTTGCAACTTGCATCATACGTATTTTGGTGCTCCATCATAATTCATTACTGAAAGCTAGTATCCTATCCTTTTTTTATTTTTGGAGAACCTAGTTTTGGATTTTGACATTGTTCTACGATTACCAGACCTTTGTGAAATTTCATTGGGTAATGTTATTGTACTTTTTTCTACAATTTTCATATAGAAAGTGTATGTGGTGTTATGTTAGAATTCATTAGTAATTAAATCTATTTTCCTGAACATGTCTTTCTCCAGATGCATACCTTGCAGATACAAAGATTATGTAGAGTTATCACTTGTAGACGGAGATGCCTTTGAGCTTCTTCTCATTAAGTCAATAGCAAAAAACCAAAGGTTTGTTATTTCCAAAGGTGGCCACTGATCTATTTCTCCCTTTATACAATTATCAATGCTCTCCAGTGCCAGATAATAAATTCAAGTGATTTCACACCGTTGATCGAAAACTTTATGGGAAGTTGATCAACATTCCAGGGCATGATCCTGCTGAATCTATGAAAGTAATGGTATTCTTCCATTGGATTTAAGGAGTTGCAAATAACGAATCCTTTGTGGCCAAGCTCTATGATTTTACACCCCCATTGCTTAACAAGGTTATGCGTGAAGCCTTAATGAGTGTAAAATTCACGGAGGATGACATGTTCAATGGATATGACTCTCCTAATGATATATTCTTGTTTCCAGATATTTTGAAGCACAATTTCACCCTTAGATACTTTCATGAGAATCGGAAGGTACTATATCCCTATATAACGATGGATTAGCTACAAAATAAATATTTTGTGGCAAAAATAACAAGTAAATTTTTTATTCATTATAAGCGACGGATTTGCGATAGAATATGTATCTAACTGCTATATATTAGTAAGAAAAATTGTCACCTTAACATTTCCTATGAACTTATCAATGGAATACCTGCTACAAACTAAATAAATTTTGAGCGACAGATATAGCAACGAAAAATATGCCATGATGATTTTTAGTATAGATTTATAAATTTTATATTTCTTGGCAACAAAAATCCATCTTTAGCTTTTATCCCAAATAAAATAAAAGAATTTGGTAGCGACAGAATTGATATGTGTCATTAAACCCATCAGAAATAAAATTTAGTAATAAGTTATGGCACTAAAAAATTCCCTCTTATTTCACATATACGAGAAGCTGCTTCAACTCTTCCTCCCTTATCCTCTTCAAATGCTCCTTGCACTCTTCAGACATTACAAACTACTTTTTCATCCTCTTTAACATGAGAAGTTGATGTAATATTGAAATGGATTTTTAAAATTTTTGAGTTCAAAATCAAGTAAGTTGTACTAAACGTTGGTTTAGTCTATTTTCAAGTTTGTTTTTTTTTTATATTAAGAAGTTTTCTATCAATTTCTATTGACTTTGTTTGTGGGTTCTATTAGAAAGAATTTTTTTTCATAATCTAGTTATATCAAGATCCAATTTACTCTATTTTCAAGTTTGTTTTTTTATATTAAGAAGTGTTCTATCAATTTCCATTGACTTTGTTTGTGGGTTCTACTAGAAAGAATTTTTTTTCATAATCTTGTTATATCTAGATCCAATTAGGTTTATTTTAAGATTTTACTGATTTTTTTTGTGTTATAGAAATCAGATCTTAACATAATCAATCTTTTATTGTTAGTAGTCAGCTATGAGTTCATCCTATAGATATTTCTTTTCTTTCACAAATTTTTTATTTGATGTAAGTTGGTAAAGTTTAATTTTTCATCACTATTAAGTTACAACTTGCTTTCTCCACTCTACTTCTCTATTTCTATTCTTTATGCTTTTCTATTTATGTAAAGCACTGTACGTAATCAATATATACCGGCATTCAAGTTTGCTAATTTTCTTTTCTTTTTCAAAAGGTGTTATTGCAACTTGTGGAGATATGTGGAGCTTTGTTAATTAGTGGACTTGTTTGCTATATATTTTTTCTAAGAACAGCTATACTGAATTCAAGTAAGCTCTTTTCCTAATGAAACACCCCAACAAGTACCAGAAAATGTGCCTAAAAAATGCCCAAATTCATAATTTCCATATACCTCAAAATTCATGTGTGATATCGAAAATCCGACTTCATTTTCTTGTTGATGGGGAAGAATTGAGTGGGAGATTGGTATAACCCAAATTTTAGAGGACCCATAGCGAAAAATGAATTTCACAAAAATTTCAATTCCAATAGGGTAAGTGTTTGCTCCACGACGCAGAGCCATCACGGAGATGCATTATTTGTGCCAGTTTTCCTCTTTCAGTCCATGGTCTTTGGGGCTTGGGCCTAAGCCTTCTTCATATAAAAGTACCTATACTTAGTCATTTTCTAATATCATATCATACAAGACATTCCCTAAAACTCTCTGTAACACTTAGACAAATATTTTGTTAGAACCCGTAAATTCTTAATTGGTTCAATTTGGCAAAGTTTGGGACCAAATGTACATCTCTTCTAAAATGTGGCCTTTAAGAATTAAATTGTTAGCGGGGTCATGTGTGTGGCTCCTTTTGATTGGTTCAAATGGATGAGTTGTTGCCTATATATGTATCGGATTGCTACAGTACTAAAAAAAATGCATTTTTTCGAGTTTTCAATTATTTGACGCTTCAAGATTAGTATATTGGATCCCTAAGTGGCGTGGAGGCATTAGTTGGTCAAGGAAACGCTTGGTTTGACAGCTAGGAAGATTTGGGTCTAGTAAGGAGCTTGAAAGGTATGTTAAT
>JAABOM020057465.1:0-15103 GCA_011800125.2 Solanum clarkiae | reverse complement strand
AAAGTTATAATTTTAAATAAATCTAAGTGGCAAGCTATTGAAATGATAGTTTGCAATGTAGAATTGATTAAATAAAAATAATTTAGTAAAATACTTATTTTTCTCCTAATTTGACATGAATATCATAAATAGATTGATTATTTCTCTAAATAATTCTTCTTACCCTCTAATCTCTCTTCGTATAAATTTCTCAACCAAAATGAATTTTTTCTTTCGACATATATCTCCTAATTAATAGTAGGAGTCAACATTCTTTCAATATGATAGTTTCTCTGTTTACACATATTTGATTATGAAGAATTGAGTGTGGGATGAGGTAACGGTGAGGTGGAATGTATGGAGAGACGAGGTGAATTTATTGAGAAACTATATGAAAGTTAAACACAATATCTTTCAACATGTTCGATAAGATATCACAATATAAAATATTTATAAATAATATTTTAATATTATCCGTGCATTCGTGAGGGTACGTATACTAATAATAATAATAGTACATTATATTTTGAGAAAACCAATTTGAAAAATCTAAATGGGCCAACTATTGGGATTCATTCTATAGTTTTATAAAATGTGAAGTCAAAAATTCATTTTTCATTAAAAAAAAATTAAAAGTGATTATCTAGCCCTTGAAAATTTTCAAACAACTTCATCCTATTCCATAAATAAACATTTCATCGTTGATGCTAAAAATATTATCGAGAGCTTATAACACACTATTAAATCCATTAGTATACCACCCCACAAAAATAATCTATAAATAATAATAATAAAATATTATCTAATGTGTCAACATTCACATAGATGAAAAAAAAAACGCATATTAATCGATTAGTATAACAAAATGTAATCAAATGGTGACGAAAAAATGTCAAAGAACGTTGACTCCTGATTTATGAAACTCTGAATATTATGACGATCCTAATTGTTGTTGGCCCATAATTTGGGTCAAAACGAGTTCCAAAGTAGAAACTCTAGCATTGAAGTTGTACATGAAACATAAGAATAGAAAATAAAGATTAGAAACTAATGAAATAAGGAGATAATATGCAAAAGAGAATAATTGAGATATGATTCTTAATTGAATAAAGAAGACTTAGGCATCTTATGTTAAAGATTCAATGCCAATATCTCCAAGCTAGAATTTAATGGGAAAACTGCAATATACAATAACATCTAGCGATGAGATATCACACTAATTTAAATTAGTCATGTATTACACTAGCTAAGAGAACGTTTCATGTAAAACTTATAAGAACACAAAAGAGAGCTCTGTCTATATGACATCTAATTGTGGCTTAATGGTAAAGGCAACTCACGAATTTAGTACATCACAACAAGATAGGACAAAGAAGTGAATAGATCAAAGTTTAGACTTAACACCAAACCAAAATTTCTATGAATTAAGACATGCTGTGATCTGAAAAGCTTAAGCAAAAACGTCATATTGTAATGAAGGAAAGATAGATTTAGAAGGGGTTGATGATTAGAAAATAAGCTGTATAATATTACAACTCCATCAGAAAACCAGCACAGGATAAGCAACAAGACAAAGGAAACTAAGGACCTATTCCTTCAAACTATCTCTGAGTGAAACTTAAAAAGAAAGCATGTTTTTAGCAGAAGATAGCATATTCATTAAAGACTCATCATAATGGAATTGCAGAGTCCAAAAATTAGAACTAAATAAGGTCAGTAAGAGAAAGGAAAATCTAAAAACACATGTTCAGGTTTACAATCAAATTGGTCTAAATTAAACACTAACTACATTTTGAAGGGAACTACATTTCTCTTATTTGATAAGTTTTTTATTTTAAAATTTGAAGGAAAGACTCTGTAAATAAGCTAAATTATTGATATCTCTTCGAGGTAATTAGAGTAACAGTGCATTTCTAACAGTAATATTAGGCTATTTTTTGTGATTTCTTAGCAGTAAACATAATTACTTGCTAGACTTGAGGAGATCTCATGACCAAAATGACTAAAAGCAGCACACCTTGTGTACGTGTTTATGAAAAATCGAGAGTGGTTAACTCTTCGTACGGATTCAGATTACGAACGACTCACCAATTAATTCAAACAAAATGAGAAATGAGTTTGAAAAAGTGCGAAAACCAAATCTAGTTCTAAACTTGATCTTTATTGGTTCGACCTCTTGTTTACATGACCAAGATAGTGGTATATTTGCAACAACTTAAAACATTATTATTCTCATTTTAAGAAAAGTTGATTCACAGAGAACAAACTTTAATACCAAATGGAGTAATTAATGCACATACAACTAATTGTCAACCCATATCACATACATATGAAACAACGAAATGAAATAGACAAAATGATGGCAGCTTACCTTCTTTTGAGCAGCAAACTAAGCCTTCAACGTCAAAAGATTCTAGCACAAACCCAGTTTCGGAGTTGAACTCAAGGCTAAAAATAGAAAGACCAAAGGAATGGTGAAATAACTCCATAAATCGAACACTTGAAGATGTTTCTGTTCTGATTTTCTCTCTATCTTTTTGTGCCATTCTCAATCTACTTTCGATGTTTCCCTAATGGCCCTCTGGTGGAAAATGCCCTTTATTTTATAGGCAAATCTAAACTTGAAAATTCATATTTGGAACCCAAAACTTATAAGAAACTATACAGATCCGGACTTTGTAAGGTCTTAATGGTGCATGAAAATTTGGTTCTGCAAAACTTTTGACTAAGATGACACCACAAGGTCACCTCCATGGGTCGTGTGATACCTCACTGGCCATGTTGACGAGTCTTGAGGTGGCCCTTGGCCTTGTGTGTAGTGTGCTTGGGCTCAAGGTGGAGTTCAAGACTATGGCATCCCTCACTAAGCACCACACGGCTTGTGTGACATTTCACTGGCTGTGGAGTGGCTCGTGAGAGGAGCCTTAGACTTGAAAGCCACATTTTGGCTAAGGCACCTCACATACTAACCCCCACACGGGTGGTGTGGCACTATACAGGTCGTGTGGTGTCCCGTATGGGTGTTAGTTCGGAAATTTTCTAAATATGAAATCGTCTTGGAACTTGACTAGTGAGCATTTTCTCTAAGTAAGGTCACACGGATAGCCATACGGTCCGTGTGACTCCACACGATCCGTATGTCTTCATTACGGGACCCCTGACAATTTTTTGAAACTCATTTCATTAATGGCTTTCTTGTAATTTTGGTTATTCCTAAAGGTCGTTAATGACTTTCTAACCTATTCTAAACCTCTCAAAAGATCTATACTCCTCTATTCCTATTCAAATTCAATCTATACACTTAGAATATTCAAACTCTCTCATCTAAAGACTTCTCTCAAGTTAGCCATTGAAAGATTAGCTTAGAGCTTAAGGAAGAGTCTTCTTCTTCAGTCAATTTCTTCTTATTTCTTCTTGATTATCTAAGGTATGCGAGATTGATTCATGTTCCCTTTCAACCATGAAGACTCCAAACTCTTTATGCGAGATTGATTCATATTCCCTTTCAACCATGACGACTCTAAACTCTTTCTACTTTTTGATTTATGAAATTAACCTTACTTTGAATATGAGCCTTTTGAATTATTGTTTATTTGATACAAGTGAGATATGTGTTATGTTTAATTATTATTTTTAAAGTGATTTGATCCCAAACATAAAGAATTGCATTGATGTTATATATGAAGATTTGAATATGCAAGTCTCTTTTAAAGTTTGATTTAAGCATGCTTAATTTAAACTGTGATTTAAATGTGAATTTGCTTATGAATTTACCTGAATTTCATATTGTATTATTGATATAAGTTTGTATCCCTATTGCCCATGCTATTCTCTCATCATTCATGGCATATGCATATATAAGCATTGATTTTTATGAAGATTATGAAGTAGGTTATGACCCAAGTATGTTTTTGAATATGATTTTGATGAGAATATGGTTATGACAAGAATGTGATCACATAAATGTCTATGATATGGCTCTTTGAGTAACTCCGGGTATTTACACCACTTTGATATATGTGAAATGAGTTATTCCTATGCATGAAGGTTTGATTTGAAGTATGATATGGCTCTTTAGCCAAAGTATGAATGATTATGAAGAATGTTTAGCTTTTAAGCCTAAATATGCATTGAAATGATTTGAAATGACTAGTGTCTCTTTTGAAAGCATGTATACATATATGTAATCATGTGGGATGATGACTTAGCATCGAGTGGATATGTGGGGGGGAGGGGGTCTATCTCGAAGGGTCCAGTACCCACGTCCCATAACTATGTGCCACTATATGTATATGTTTATGGTAGCCTTTTACCGAAATGGGACTGCATGTAAGTTATGGTTAAAATTATGTTATGATGAATGAAAGTCCTATCCGAAATAGGGGTGCACATAAGAAGTATGGTCTATCTTTGGCAAGTAGATTACCTCTTATTCGGTGTGGGGAAGACATCAAAATTCCAAGTAGAAGCTCGTTTGGTCTTATATGTTGGTTGAGGTCTCATCCCCTCTTTTTGAAGTATTATGGCATTACATGCATCATGGATTTCATGACATATTTATATATTACTCTTCTTTGCTTATATGCTTCTTTCTATATATGTGCTCTTGTCATCTAACATTGGATGCATGTTTAATGAGTTCATATGCATTGCATGCCCGCATACTTAGTACATTCAAACATACTAACGCATACTTTTTGCCTACATGACCTAACCATGTAGGAACGGGAGACTATATTCATCCACCTTTTGATGGCTAGTTCAGATTGTGAGAGTTGTTGTGAGACTATATTCATCTATCAACCTATTATGTTGCTTTCGCTTATATTTTATTTATTTTGAGAGTGAGTCTAGGACATATATTGTCCCCCGTACTCTTCTATAACTTAGAGACATTGTTGGACAATATGTAGACTCTTTACGGAATTGTGCTATGCCTTATTTGAAGATTTTGATTATGGCTATCTATTGAATATTGATGCTTTGATGATTTTCTTATGATGCAATATGTAAGCAAAGTCCTAAGTCCCGTTCTATCCCCATAGCATGAGTCATACTTACCCACCTCTTACTTCTTATGTGTTATGTGCTATGTGGATCATGCTAACCCCTATCCTTATGACATTCCCATAGCGTGAGTCGTACTCTCCCTTTCCTTAAAATTATGTGCTTACTACTTCATCATGTACCTCTAAATTGATGATGTGAATGCATATACTTTGAGGCTTGTTTGGATACTCTCAGGTTCCCATTTGCCATGTAACTCCTAGACCTTAGGTCCGAGTCGTGACAGAAACCATTGTGTAAAGCAAAGGATGAAAAATCTTAAAAGAGATAACCTTTTCAGATCGAAGATACAAAAAATTCTTCATTCTTGGGTTTGTCTGACACATATTTCAGATGGTGCTATAGTTAAACAAGAGAGGAATTTGAGACTATTATTAGTGGCGGCAGAGAAAGGTGATGGGACGACATAGGGTGGTATTGTGGCTACCTCTTTGGTGGTGAGAAGAGAAGAGGAAGGAGATAGTGGAAGCTAGATTACGTGTTCTTTGGGAAAATTGAAAGAGATGGAGAAAATCTGACCTAGGAAAGCATAAAGGAGCATTGGGGACTAGTGAGAGGCTTTGATTTTAGGAAAAGTTGATCTCGATTAATTCAGGTCATTTGATTATTTGATCTGATGGAAACAATGAATCAAGAGTTTATATACCTACCTACATACATATAATACGCGCGCACACACACTGAATTCATTAGGAGCATTAAACCAAATGGAAGGTAAAAATTAATGCCCAAGGAGCACAATTCATGTAATTGCCTATGTGGCGCACACGGGTTTGTCGATTTTAAAAGACACGGATTACCAAGTTTTTACTCAAGTTAACCTATTAAATTATAACCCATTTATTTCTTAAATAGCCATAACTAAATAGATTAAAAATAAGTTAGTGTGCAAGATTGATTTATTTGACAAAATTTGATCATTCTAAAAAAAAAAAAATTAATATGCAGTAGTAATAAATTGATTAATTAAACTTCATAATTTTGAATAGTATATGAAAGTATTTTCTTTCAATGATAGAAAATATAAATAATAAAAAAAGATCCATTTAACACTTAAAAATGATATTTATTTGGTATAAATTCCTCAAAATGATTAAAGAAGTAATAAATATTTATAATATATTTTTATATTTAATTTTTTATAAGAAACAATATTTACAAAATGATTCATCGAATAACAAAATGAAAAAAATAATCAAATAACAATTATTATAATGTGAAATAGAATAAAATATTTTATGTCACGACCTAAGCTAGGCCCTAGATGTGACATGGCGATTAGGATTCCTGAAAATACACCAACCAAGCTATCTTAGCATATCAAGAAATCATAAGGTAAATAAATCAATAATAGGAAGCAATATGATAGGCAAGTCTCAAATTAAAGTCGAAAGATAAATGTAGAGCTTAGGCCCAATCAGACGGAATTACACATTTCTTTGTCTAGACATGTCTCTACTATGCTAACATAGGTGGTCTATGGATATGTTCATAGATCACCCTCAATAAAAGTAAAGTAAATGACTCAAATGGAAACCAAGCTAACAATGAAATCATACGCTCGACGATCGAGCCCCGAAGCACGGGGGTGCACCAATCAAGTGATGTGCTACTGTAAGGTCCTGTACTTCGAAAGGTGAAACGAAGGCTTAAAAATTTATTTTTCAGAGATTTTGGTTCAGGCTTCTCACCGAGACACCCTTGACGAACCATGGTGTACACCATCATCCATGAAGGGGCTCGTGAAAGGGGCTCTTAGTGGAATTGAGGGTCGCCTTTGGAGGGGGCACAACACGAGACCCTCCATGGATCATGGTGATCACCATGTCTCATTGAGGGGTCTGTGATGGGTACAACACCCCATCCTAGGCGGCCAATGCACTTCACGGGACACACCACTAGTCGTGGTGCGTTTCACAACTCGTGGAGGGTGTATTGAAGGGGTCTCATGCAGGGTACTTTTGGGACTTATGTGAGGGATTTTAGGTCTTTTCTCCTCTTCTTAGTTTACTAATTTTAACCACTTTATGGACTTTCTTACCCCTCCCATGCTATTCTAACTATCCTAAGTCCTTCCTACACTCTCATTCTCCCAAATTCATGATTCTTTCATCAATTTTCACTCTCAAGTCTACTCTCAAGCTCAAGTGGCGAATTCTGATGTCGCCCAAGTTACACCTCCTTTTGAGAGGATAAAGCGGTAGCTGTCAAGATATAGAACCTAGCCAAGGTTAGGGTCGATCCCATAGGGAATATGTAGACTCACGAGAGTTCACCAATTCGCAATTCGAGTAATTAACCAACTTACTTCCCCGAAAAGTGGGGGGGTTGCAATAATTAATGAGAAAATAAAACTAACTAACTATTACAAGAGAAAAGTCAATAACGGAGAGATATTAGGGTATTGTGTTTCCCATGGTTCCCTAACTCAGTATCATCAGATAACCTAATTCTTTTCTAGTGTATAGCATGCAGGACGGTAATTTAAGTTCACCAAGCCCTTTGGTCAAAGGTGAAGGTGATATTTCACTATATGACTTGGTCCATATCCATAATATACATTACTAACCATTACCTATAAGTCCCAGTACAATCTCTCTTGGACCAATTTGGTTAATTAGACGAGAACACATCAATCGAATCCTATTAATTAATCTCTTTTCCTATTCATTATTACATTGTTCCAGTCAGTAACACTAGGCGGGTTCTAATGTTGGCCATCACTAGAAAACATGCAAAACAAAGAGAGTTAATTAAGACATGCATATACACCTTCCAAGAATTGTGAATTATTTCATGTTACGTTGTTAGTTCTTCATGGTTCCCACAACCCTAATTTTGGATTTAGCTACTCATGCTATGTGTTAGATGCAAAAATTATGAATTGAGAAGACATAATTGAAAACTTACACAGTAGATTTAAGAATAAGAAATCCAATGTCAACAAGAATCACAATCTTTAAAATCAAATTCAACCACAAGTGTTCTCAAAGACTCTCTTCCAATTTTCTCTCTCCAAATATTAAGTTCTCTGAGTACTAGGTGAAAATTTATCAAAACTAACGAGAAATTGTGAAAAATAACCTAAAAGGCCTATTTATAATATTTAAAATTCAAATCCTAAATATCTTAGGAGAACTGTTCGGCATGTCTCACGAAAGCTCTTTACGATCCATATTAAAGTTTACGGCCTGTAATGGGGGTCTCATACATTGTTGCTGGAAAATTGGACTTCCACTTTACGACACCTCTTTGTGACTCGTAAAATGTTTTATGACCCGTAAATGGGGTCTCGTCTAATGAACTTCAAAAAGTTTTCATTCTCTGATCCAGGGCACGAATCCTCTTCTATGACTCATAAACTCTTCTACGACTTATCTGCATGTTCGTAGAATTAATTTCATAAACTTGGCCCCTCACTAGAATTCCTTACGAAACCTCTCTATGGGCTGTAGTATGGTCTACGACCTGTAGAGGGTCTCGTATAATAGTAAATCTGCAGCAACTTCTGTAACTTTCCCCAAAATCATGGCCAACTTGTAATCCTACAAAGATAAACACAAAAACATATAAAACCCACTAACATCGCATTGAGAATACACAAAATTCTAAGTTTGAAGCATCAAAAGAGTTGTATTTTGATAGCATATTAATACCCTCAACTTACAATTGTTACTTGTCCTCAAGTGATGGACTCAATCTATATAGATAATACAGTAACACACAGACCTCAAATCAATGGTGTACATCACATAAGGCTCAGATATCCACACTGACTTTTCAAAATAATATTAGATAGTTATTTAGCAAACCAATGCAAACTGGTTCATGTGACAACACAACTATGACACGTAAGGTATTATCGACAATCCGCAATCACTGAACAAGCCTATTGCTAACAATGCAATGCAAGTGCCTTCACAAAAAGAAGTCTCACATATGACACTCAATGATGTTTTCATATTTAGCTTTGGGACTGTACAAAATCACTCACTCTTAAAATAGATATACATGCATAATATCTAATAGCATCTATAGTTATGACTCAAACATTCAACTAACTAAACTAGGATCACTTTAGGATTTTCGAGGGTTGTAACGTATGTTTAGAGGGCTTTGATATGATATTATGGAAAAATAGTGACCAAAGGCCCTCCTTGAAACTGTATTTTTTATGATAGTTTTGCCCTACCAACTTTTCTATTTTCACATTATTCCCCCTTTTTCCTATTTCAAGATTTTCTGGGTAATTTTTTTTTCCAGCTTTTTACAATCTTTTTACACATCATTTTGCTTTTTTGCTTACACTAAGGCATGATTTATTTTTCTTGCACCTAGTACATGATTTTTCTTTCTCGTATTCCTAATTCACCCCCTTATTTTTTGTCTTTCACCCTTATACCAGTCACCCTCAACTTAGGCTTTTGGCATGTGTTGAGGTGCACAATATCCATCTTCTCAACCAGGGCCATTTTTGGTTAGGCTTTTTGCCTCAGTCAACGTACACAATGTTCAAGGAAATACCAGGGCCAATTTCAGGATTTTACAACTAACAAGGCTAGGTTAATCAGGTGTTTTCAAAGAATACGTATATGTTAGGCTCAAAGATTAGGAAAAGGGGGATATGTCATCATTTGGTTGGTCATTTTTAGGCTAAAGTGGGCTATTTAAGAACAATGGCCTAAGATCCTTTCCTAATTGAATTAATCTACAATATAATTTAGAGTAACATGACAAATTCTGAATTAGGACAAAACACATGAATTAATCAAATTATACTCACACTCACATGGCACTGCATACATTATCAACAAAAAGACTATTAGATGATGGTTCTTATCTCGATGTACCCTCACTTATCAGAGAAAATATTGTTGTCGCGTCCCATTTTTCTCGCGAAGAAATGAGAACTGGACGACGTCGTGACAACAACTCTTTTGGTATTTTAAAATTGAAATGTTGAAGAGTCACCGCCTAATGATTGAGTGCATTTGGACACCATTCTAATCTACAACTAATCTAAGGGTCAAAGCCAACCAGAGAATGGGTAAGAGTTCAAGTTACCTTGAAGGGAAGGTGTTAGGTAACCTTCGAGGTCCGCAAAGGTTGGTCCCGGTCGTATCTCGTAATTATGTGGGGGTTAACAAATAAAGGTCTATTATATTTTAGAAAATTATACTAGTTAGATCTAAGTGATAAATTAACAAGTAAACAAGATTTAAACTTGGAATTTTGCATGTTCTCTGGCATATTTTCATGGATTTGATGTGCATTTGTGCTTGTTTTTACAAGAAATAGGATTCAAGATGATTTTTGGCAAAGGTTGCAGACTATACTAGCTTTTGGCATTGTACGAGCTTATTTATAGGCCATGGTTTGAACCAAGAGCCATAGATGGTACTTATGGATGATAAACAGTGAGCACGAGAAAAGTGTATGGAAAACTATGAACACACAGTACGAGTCATAGTTTAGACTATGACCCATAAACTAGCTCATTGATATGCTGTCAAAATACAACACATTTGATGCCTAAAACAAGGGGTTTTTGTGAATTCTTAATGGGACTTTTTATAATTTTTATGTGTTTTTATGTTGTTCTTGCAAGAAAATTAGGTTAGCATGATATTGAGGAAAGTTGCAGATTTTGCTGAATCATAGGACATACGAGCTCACTTATGAGTTGTAGCCCAAGCTACGAGTCGTTGGGTGTGTCGTAGCAAGAAATAGAGAGCTCAGTTGATGATAACCCGACCTCAAGTCAATCTTAGAGAACAAAACTGCTCCTGAAGCTGATCAAATAAGTCATCAATACGAGGAAGAGGGTATTTGTTCTTGACAATCACTTTGTTCAGCTACCTATAATCAATACACATCCTCATGGACACAACTTTCTTTTTCACAAACAACACTGGAGCACCCCAAGGTGACACACTAGGATGAATAACCCTTTGCTCAGCAAATCTTGAAGTTGCTCCTTTAATTCCTTCAACTTAGCTGGAGCCATTCGATTTGGAGAGATGGAGATGGGCTTTGTGCCCGACTCTAGATTAATAGAAAATTCAATATCCCTATCAGGAGGAACACCAGGAAGGTTAATAGGAAACACATCGACAAACTCTTGAACCACCGGAATAGACTCCATAGAAGGTGGAACAATATTAGTATCTCAAATGTAAGCCAAGTAAGACATACACCCCATATCAATCAATTTTCGTGCATGGACGTAAGAGATGACTTTGCTTGGATAAGAACCACTATCACCCTTCCACTCAATTTTTGGTACCCCGAGCATGGCTAAGGTCACCATTTTTGCGTAACAATCAAGAATAGCATGGTATGGGGAAAGACAATCTATCCCTAAGATAACATCAAAATCTGTCATCTCCAGAATAATCATATCTACCCAAGTATCATACCCAGACAAAGAAATAAGACAGGATTGATACACTCGATCCTCCACTAAAGGCTCACCTACTGGTGTAGAAACATGAATGTGTACAGGCATACGATCACATAGCAAGTCGAATCCAGGTGAAAAGTAGGATGACACATAAGAGTAGGTAGATCCAGGATCAAACAATATAGACACAGATCAATGACAAACTAATATAATACCTATGATGACTGTATCAGAAGCCTCTGCCTCGGGCCTCCCTAGAAATGCATAACAATATGGTCCCTTACCACCGCCTGTCTGAGCAATGCCTTTACCCCCACTCTGTGGGACAATGGAACCACTCGCCCCTCTACCTGGAATGCGGCCACCTCTATCTGTCTGAGCTCTGCCTCGCCCTCTGTATGGTGGTGATGCTGATGGTCTAGTCTGAACTGAAGATCCAGTATGGGCCCCACCTTGTCCCCCCAATAAGGGACACTGTCGTATCAGGTTATCAGGATCTCCACAACCATAACAGAACCTCTGACTCTGGGACTGACATGTGGATCCTGACGAACTACCATAGCTGTCTCACCCTATAGACCCACGATGTGTCTGACCATCCTCAGAAGCAGGTAATGATACATGAACTGGTCCTTGACGCTGGGATGAGACACCCCCTTTATAGAACCCTCTACCTCCAAATGAGGTACCAGAAAACTGACCGGATGCACGAGCCCTCTTAGGGTCCCCAAACTCTTCTTTCTCCATCAGCTCTGCCTCCTTAGCAGCACTCACAACAGACTAGAAAGAGGCCCCAACTCTACATACTCTAAACACTGCCTGTCAAATAGAATAGGTCAATCCTCTCACAAACCTATGACCGTTCTCTGTCTCATTTGGAATGATAGCCGTAGCATGTCTAGATAACCGATAGAAACGGGTCTCATAATCGGTGACTGATAAGCCATCCTGCCTCAGACTCTCAAATCTCAACCGACTCTCCTCCCTCACACTCCAAGGGACAAATCTATCATAAAAAGCACCAGAGAACATCTCCCAAGACACTGTGGGAGATTCCACAGGCAAAGATCCTGAATATGTCCTCCACCATTCTCTGGCTGGCCCATAAAGCTAAAGGGTAACATATCGAACCCCGTGTGACTCATCTAAGCTGACAGTATCCAACAGCTCCCTACAAGTATTCAAAAACTTATGAGCATCCTCTATCTTTCCATCCTGAAATTGAGGTGGGTTCATCTTCCTAAAATCTCATAGCAGCACCTACTCACTCTCAGTCAATGTAGCCAAAGGTGCACCCCGAACCTCAATAGTTAGTGCAGGATCAATCTCAACTCTAGTACTCACTGATGGCTGCTCCACCGGATTGTGAACCATGGGAGCATGATGCTAATGTGAAGTCTGAGCTCCTCCTCTGGTCTGAGAACTGCCTAGCATGACTGTCGTATTACAACTCGGGGAAAAACTCTCAAGTAGATTCAGCACCCTCACTAAGGTATCCTGCAGCAAAGGGGAGGCTACATGCTCTGAAGGAACTTGGTTCCCTCTAAGGTTAGTCGTAGGCTCTGAAGAGACCTCCCTAGCACGACCTCTTGTTGGTGCTGCTCCACGAGCACGACCTCTGGCTCGAGCTCTACCCCTACCCCTAACTGGGGCCTTGACAACTGCCTTAGGAGCTGCCTCACCTCTACCACTAGAAATAGTAGCTCTAGTCCTTGCCATCTGTCAAAAGAACACGGGCATAACTCAGTACCAACGAATATAACCACACACAATAAGAGAGAATAAATAAAGGGAAGTTTCCTGACAGACTCCATAGGCTCTCAAAGATTAGTACAGATGTCTCCATACCGATCCTTAAGACTCTACTTAGACTCAAGTTATATGCACGTGAGACCTATGAACCTAGGCTCTGATACCAACTGTCACGGCTCAAAAATGTGTGTGATAGCACTTGTCTTCTCCTACCAAGACAAGTCAGCCTACAACCCAACTATAATATTAAAATACGGAATTATAATAAAGACATGAAAGTTTAATGGCAGATGATAAGTCAACTTAATAAAAATCACCCAAAACCTGGTTATCACATGCACAAACTTCTAATGTATTACAGTAGATTCGAAAAAAAGACAAGTATAAAATGATATTGTCTCTAGAATAGAACAAAATCATAAATAGGAGTAAGAAATCAGCTGGGATGGCAAGCAACTACCTCTCACAATCTCCACAGGAAGCGTCAGAAAAGGAAAAGTAGACAGTATCACGACAATTCAGGCTCGCAACCTACAAAATTATTGTAGCAAGGGATGAGTATCAAACACACAGTACTCAGCAAGTGAACTACTAAACACAAAATTTAAGTAATATAGAATACAGGTACCCCCAACACGCTAGCCAAACCCCAACAACTACAACCTGCCTAAAATCAGCCTAGCCTAACAGTTCACAATGTACATAGCATATAGCTCAATAACCACACCAACTATTATATATCAACAAAACCAGGCATCAAGTGCATCTATCACAAGTTTCACAAAAAAGCACTCACATGTTTATAAATGATAATGAGGTGTAATGTAATGCAATGCAATGTCAAATAAAATAATGCATGTCTGTCGTAGTGATACACACCCGCTGTCTCAAAGTTCGGGACCCATGGGGGACTTCTAGTCCATGCATCTGTCGCAGCATATGACACGACCCTCGAATTATAGTATTCATCGCGGCGTGCAACACGTCCCTCGAATCATAGTATCCATCACGGCGTGCGACACGTCCCTCGAATATGGTAGATCCTCTTTAATTCTGATTCTTTTTCAGTCCACAGAATACTTGTCACAAAAGTCAACGCAAATAGGCACATTTACACAATAATGAGAAAATGACTTATTTTAATACAATGCACAATTTACAACAACATAGTTTGGTACAGCATCAACACTAACTCAATACCTCACACACAAGAACCACAAGATTCTATATACTTAACAAAGGTTAAGAAATTCACTTGCCTTACTCAAATTACGATCAATCAAACACTTGAGTCTTCCCCTTTCAAAGAGAATTCGTAGCACCACAATCTAGTTAAATAATAATCAAAATAAGATTTCAAAATTAACAATACCCATATTACTATACAACTAGCGTAGACCTAAAACTAATCAATTCCATAGTCAATTCCAAAATTTTAAGTTCAAGATCAAGTCTTAAATTTCTCCAAATAATATAACTAATGATATTTTGTATAATTTAATATATTTAATCTTCAAATAAATCTGCCAAGATATTATAACGTTAATCATAGTGATCCCTTCTTCCACTAATTGAGATGGTGTCCACCTGGCAAATCAATGCCTGGCCACCCTCAAATTTGTTTTTCTCTTCGCAAAAGGACACGTACAGGTTCTAATAGATAAACAATTATCCCACTTAAATCCCATACTTCTTTTTAAACCCAGTTCCTTGTAAGCTTTTACCCATACGTAGCAAGAATTAATGCAAACCTCTACAAAAATTAAGATTCATATTTTAGTTTGATTACCTGAAGCACTAACTTAAGCTAGTGTCTTCTGTGTTCATAAGCCGCGCCAAACCCTCCATCTTCTTCTCCTTATATATATATATATATATATATATATATATATATATATATAT
>JAABOM020057463.1:0-15105 GCA_011800125.2 Solanum clarkiae | reverse complement strand
CATTCCTTTCATCATCATATACATACATTCCTTTCATCATCATATACATATATTCCATTCATCATCTTATACATACATTCCTTTCATCATCACTTACATACATTCATTTCTTCATCATAAAGTCATTCATCTCATAAGACATGTATTGGACCTTCAATTCCTCAAGAAATCATAACCGGACACTTTATCAAACACTTGGCGGATGTGTAGTGCTAGTATAAAACCATGCAATTCAAGAGTGAGATCATTCTATAAAATCCAATGTTAAACCATCAATTGATACTTGGTAACACCCTCAAGCAATATATATCAACACCCTTCGTCAAATCTCACATTATATCTTAGATTCGTAGCCCAAAACATAGTAAAATAGTCACAATTTCATAAACCCCAATATAGTGTGCAGTGAACTTCATAATGAACATGACCCATGAGAAAATCAACTTTAAATCATGCAAATTAGAGTAAAAGGAAGCTTAGGTATCATGGGTGAAATGAACCCATGAAAGAAACCCACATACCTTAGCTTTTGGAGAAGCCTGGAAGAAGATTGGAGATGGAGACTTGAAGCTTGAGAGGAAATTCTTAGATCCGGATGAGTTTTGAGACTTGAATTTAGGAGGTGAAATATTGTCTAAGTGTTTGGGAGAGAATTTGGGAATGTCTTGGATGATATAAGGGTGAAATAAGGCTAAGTATAGGTATTTTCACGCATGGGAAGGCTTTGGCCCAAGACCCAAAAGTCTTGGACCGAATTGAAAAGCTGGTTAGCAAAATACACTAGGGCGCGTCGCGCCCTAAACGTGGATTAACACTGTTTTCCGTCAACTTTGAAATTTCAAAATTCGCTATGGTTGCTCTAAAATTGGGGTTAGACCCATTTCCCACTCAACTTGAATCTCTGAACAAGAATATGAAGGATTTTTAAATAATGCACAAATTTTGTTATATATGAAAATTATGATTTTGGGCATTTCTGAGGCATATTTTTGGGCACTTTTTGGGATCGTTTCAATATCTCCCCCTTGGGAACATTCATCCCCGAATGTCAAAGAAACGTACATGATAAGAGTAATCATAAAGAGGCCAGCCCCAACAAGAATGCAACAATACACTTTAAAACACCTTTTTTAAAATGTCAACTTTGTCAAAAATCGTCATAAACTTGTTAACATAAACGTGAATGCATGCAAATAACATAGGGGCTAAAACATTAGGCTTGAAATCATGAAGAGGGACTTGACATATTATCATAAGAATGAATAGAATGAAAAAGTTACAGATATCGCTTTTTCATGCCCGTTTTGGCTCCCCGAAAGACACTCTAGACCTGAGATCCTTCCCATGGGGCTTGACAAACACTAAGTCCTCATCAATTAACTCCTTCGACCCTTGCCTCCGTTAACTCCACCAGGACTTCTTCCTAAGTCAACTCATCCACCACAATGTCCATTACCTCAAGAGTCTTATAACACTTGAATCACCAACACACCTCCTCAATCCTAGAAACATGAAGAACTGGACGAACCATATCCTTGTACGAAGGCACTTCCGATTCGAATGCAACCTCACTAATCTTCCTCGACCCCTTATGAAGACTCTCAACCATGAATTTAGTTCCCTCTTTACTAGGGCAAACCACACTTCTCACGAGTGAAACCTTCAAAGATTCCCCAATCACCCACTTTAAATTCCTTTGTCCTCTCATCGACATAGGACTTTTAACGACTTTGGGTTGTCTCCAATCCTTCCCTAATCATCCTAACCTTCTCAAGAGCCTCCATAACCAGATCTAGTCCTAAAGTAGCCACCTCTCCGACGTCAAACCACTCAGCCAGTGATCTACAATCTCTACCATAAGGAGCCTCAAAAGGAGCCATACCGATGCTTGAATGATAGTTATTTGTTGTAGGCAAACTCAATCAACGGAAGATGATCATCCCAACCACAATGTCCATATTAATCTCTTCCCACTTCCAAGTAGGAACCTCTATGTCTTGGGTTAGGCCACCCGACCTTTGATCTTCAGCTTTGACTTGTTAGCAACTATGACAACCAGACACAAATCTTGTGAAGCCTTTCTTCATGCCTCCGCACCAATACACATCCCTCAAGTATCAATACATTTGGTAGAATCGGGTGAATAGAATAAGTAGAATTATAGGCCTCATCGAGGATCCTTTCTCTCAAGCCATCAACACAAGGCACGCTCAACCTACCTTGGCACCTAAGGGAATCATCTCACCCTTAGGAGAAAACCTCCACCTTGCGCTCTTTTACCAAGGCCTTCAATTCAACAAGGAGGGTTCAAGATCTTTCTTTGCTCTTACCTCATCAACCAACAAAGATTTAGAACCATCAACAACAATAACACCACTATTTCCCACCTCTTCTAACCTAACCTCCAATCTAGCCAACCGATGCACCTTCCTATAGCCACCTTTTACAGTCACCATCAACATATGCTAGGCTACCCATGGACACCCTACTTAGAGCACCGATCACAACCTTAGCCTTATTGAGGAAAACGATGCACACTCATGTTATAGTCCTCAAGAAGTTCTAACCACCTTCTTGTTACCCTTGATCACACCTATCATATTTAGCAAACAGCACCACATCCCCAAGACTTGCAATACTACCCCAAATGATTCACAAGCTCTACATAATTCAATGCTCCACTACTGGAGGTCACCACAAACATGCCAAGGTAGGGTTTTAAGACCCTATTCATGAAATCCACAAATCTGGCTGGTGCAGGAGTCAATCAAAAACTCCAATAATACTTATAATGCTCACTACTGATCCGAAAGGACAGTTAGGGATGTCACCTATCCTCATCCTCACTTGGGCAACAAAACCCGAACCACAAATCAATCTTAGAGAAGTGACTAGCCCATTGTAGTTGACCAGATAAATCATCCACCTGAGCCATCATATTACAACCTTACGGCTCCTACACTCATTGGAAATATGCTATGCAAGTAGCCAAACCACCTCAAGACCTCCAACCCAAACCAATTCTTCAAAGCATCACAATACTCAACAACCCCCTTCCAATCCTCCCGGTAGAACCAAGATAGGAGCGGACACAAGCTTAACCTTCATGGTTTTAGAAATTGTATTCATACTCATCGGCTCACTCAAACGAGCCTTACTCGAGGTCAATTAAACCATATGAGAAGAAATAGAAAGAAACCTACTCACAACCTCCGATAATAACCCATTAAGCCCAAGATGCTCCTAATATGTGATGGGTTTAAAGGTCTAGGCCAATCTCTAATCACCTTCGTCTTACTAGGGTCCACCCTAATACCATCATCTGGCATCACAAGACCTAGGAAGACAACCTCTTGCAACCAAACTCACATCCCTCCTCCTTAGCATACAACTTCCTCCCCTAAACCTTATAGTACTACCCTCAAATCACTCGCATGCACCCCCACCCCCCACTTTCGGGGGCAAATCAACCTATCATCACCCAAGACATCATAAACATAATAAGGTAGGGTCTATTACTCATAAGAATTATAGACATAATCGGTGCACTAGCCAAAACAAAAGATACTTCCCCAAATCCACATTATCGGAAAGGACATTCAAGAATTCATCAACCACCCAAAATAATTTAAATAGGAATAACTTAGGTTCGACACTCATAACTCCCACAAGACAAAGAATGCAACCCTTAGAGATCAAGCATACCATAGTACAAGAAATGGACCTACCTCTTTGCAACCACTTTACAAGCCCCCACTTAAAAAAGGATTTAATAGGGAATTGGAATTTAACTCTACGGGCCATACATTCAATGGGGAAACAACACCAACACAACTAACCCATCCCAAGCATGGCATCAAAATTCACCACACTAAACCCAATAAGTCACAAGGCAAGACCCAGTGTAATATAAACACGGAACAACACCTATGAACCTTCAAACAACAATTGGCTCACCAATGAGATAGACACCAAAGAGAGTTTGGAACACACATGAAACCCACTAGAAACCAAAAGAATAATAAAAGAGATAGTAGGACCCGGGCCCATCAATGCAAACACATCAAAGCCAAAGGGAATCTCAATATACCGATAGCAACATCGGACACCTCATCTCTTTCTTGAGTCACTTGATCAACATGACCACCTTGATCTAAAGTTCGACCACCCTTACACCTCCTTCAAACACATGGGCAATCAACTAACGTGCGACCCACTTCACCACATCCAAAACAAGCACTAGAATGCCTCTGACAGGGGACACCATGGTTGGTTCTTCCTACACGTAGGGCACTTGGGATTAGTCATTCCACCATCACCTTCTTTACCCTTATTGCGTCGATGAGGGCAATCTATTATCCTGTGATCCCCCTCTCCACAACCATAACAAGCATTGGTACCCCTCAAGCATTGGCCATCATGGCCTCTACCACATCTTGGGCACCTCGCATAAGGTATCACGCCACCACCACCTCTACATTTGGGACTTTGGAACTTCCCTTCACCACGGGCTCTCTTGGCCTTCTTACTTCTCCTCTTACCGTTTGAAGTCTCGGGAGCACTCGCTTGTTGATCGAGGTAAGTTGCCAACACCCATGTGTAGCGAACTTCTGTATTCATCATATCACCACCATGTGTAGCTTGAGACATATCCTATAATATAACGGTTAGGGACTAGCAATAAGCCCTAGGGGACCTAACTCTATCGCACAACATAGATCATAAAGAAGTGAAATATTTCCTAGAATGCCTCAGAGCCTCCCATTCATAGTCATGGCGCGCTTCAGGACCATGAATAGGATTTTAATCGACGTGGTGCATTGGACCCCAAGGATCTAACAAACTAGTGCTCTGATACCATCTTTGTCACGCCCCAAACCTAGGTCCTAGATGTGACACGGTGCATTCGGGTTCCCAAGGAAGCCTCTTAGCACATCATTACACATCCTTGGTCGCGAAAGCAATAAAATAATAGTATAAAAGTAGAAATAACGATAATCGAGGCTAAGGGACATCATTCATATCATAACAACAAGTGTCAAGAGAGTCAAAATTCATAGCATGATACGTATCGTGTCCAACAATACCTCTAAACCTTAGATACTTAGCGAGGGCCAAGACAAGCAAACGGGCTCACCTCATAATAATGGTAATAGGTAATCCAATCATGCAAAACATAAGCTTGAGAGAAGGTAGATATCGTCCCTGGGCTTAAGGACTCACCATAAGCTAACTTGAACAATCCTCTAGCCATGAAGAGAATCAATAGGAGCTCCGGTTCCTACATGGTGATATCATATAGGCATAGAGTACATGTTAGTACATTCAGTGTACTAATTATGTAGGATGAATGGAACAAGAGATAAATATCATAGGCAAAATGAATAATTGTAAGCAATGAATAGCATATTAACAATAAGACATGTACGAGTGATACTTGAAGTAAAACCATGCTTATATAGAATATAATACAAGTGTAAGGAGTGACCATTATAGTATAGTCCAAGGCCTTCCACCTCCTTGGAGAGGGGCATGAGGTACAAACCCTTTCATGAGGTTGATGGAGTGCAAACCCCCAACAAGGTTGATGGGTACAAACCCCCAACAAGGTTGCACGGGCCTGCCACCTCGCCAGCGAGGTGATCGAGGTACAAACCCCTTAACAATGTTACTCGAGCCTACAACCTTTCGATGAGGCTTGGTCATCCCTAACACTAATGAGATAATATTATATATATACACTTCTTTCATCATCTTGTACCTACATTCCTCTCATCATCATATACATACATTCGTTTCATCATCATATACATACATTCCTTTCATCATCACATACATACATTTATTTCATCATTATAAAGTCATTCATCTCATAAGACATGCATTGGACCTTCAATTCCTCAAGAAATCATAACTAGATATTTTATCAAACACTTAGGGGGAGGTGTAGTGCTAGTGTAAAACCATGCAATTCAAGAGTGAATTCATGCTGTAAAATCTAATGTAAAATCATTAGCAGATAATTAGTAACACCCTCAAGAAATATACATCAATATCCTTCGTCAAATCTCACAATAGATCTTAGATTCATAGCCCAAATCATAGTAAAACAGTCACAATTTCAAAACCCTAATATAGTGTGCAGTGAACTTCATAATGAACATGACCCTGAGAAAATCAACTTTAAATCATGCAAATTAGAGTAAAAGGAAGATTGGGTATCATGGGCAAAAGGAACCTATGAAAGAAACCGACATACCTTAGCTTATGGAGAATCCTTAAAGAAGATTGGAGATAGAGACTTGAAGCTTGAGAGGAAATCCTTAGATTTGGATGAGTTTTGAGACTTGAATTTAGGAGGTGAAATATTGTCTAAGTGTTTGGGAGAGAATTTGGGAATGTCTTGGATGATATGAGGGTGAAATAAGGCTAAGTATAGGTATTTTCACGCATGGGAAGACTTAGGTCCAAGACCCAAAAGTCTTGGACCGAACTGAAAAACTAGCAGCAAAATAAACTGGGGCGTGTCACGCCCCAAACGCAGATTAGCACTGTTTTTCGTCAACTTTGAAATTTCGCAATTCGCTATGGTTGCTCTAAAATCGGGGTTAGACCCATTTTTCACTCAATTTGACCCCTTGAACAAGAATATGAAGTCAAATTTTTGAAATAATGCACGGATTTTGAGATATATTAAAACTACGATTTCGAGTATTTTCGAGGCATATTTTCGGGTACTTTTTGGGGTCATTACATGGACTTGGACCTCCACCCTTTAATAGGCTCTAGGCCCTTTTTTCGAACTAACCTCACCAACAGTACGAGATGTGATCCTGACCTTGACCTCGTCCCTGAAGCAGAAAATGGTCCTCAATTTAATTTTGCCAACCCCTAAACTGAATAAGTAGATACACATGTCCTAAGTGGCATAATATACATAAGACACCACATAGACACAAAATTGCCATGTAGGACTAATATGTTTATTTGTTCAATTTTGGCAAAGTTGAAGGTCATAGTAGTCAGCTAAAACCAACTTAAGAGTCATGTTTAGGTATTATGCCTTATGTAAAAATTAAGTCTCCTAAATAAGATTCTATCCTTTTTCTGGTATTGTAGTTGGTCATGCCAATAAGCTTAAAGTAAAAGTACAACGCAGTAGAAGGTGATTTACAATAACGCATTACACAAAAGTTTGGTTTCTCACTTCTAAAATACTTCATTCCTATCGAACAGTAGTGGTACAGTGTTAGATGGATGTTTCATGAACATCAACCACAAGAGTCTTCAGAAGTGAGATTACACAGTTTCTTGTTTCCTTTAATATCCTGATCGGAGTTTTAAGTTTCGCACATCCTCAATATATAACATAGCACATTTCATGCTTTTAGCTTGAAATCCTGATTAGCTTTCCAGGATTGCTAAAGAACTAGAATACAGAATCCTTATGAGAAGGCGAAGAAGCAGTTAAGTCCTAGTTTGATCCTACATCTGCAGCTGATTGAATGCTCTACGAAGCATATTCTTCTTTCAATATCAATTGGTAGAGTAAACTGAAATGGATTAGCTTTTGTTGAATATGTTAAATATCAACCATGTAAGATCTGTGATCTTACTCAAACATAACAGTTAATAAAACAACCATCTAAGGCCCATTAATCCTATATTAAGATGTCAAACAGCTGGGTGATTTATAGAGTTGTAACGAGTTAGATTTCTGGGTCATACACAAAAAATTGTAATTTATCATTAGTATATATTTTGACTCAAATTTATTTGAATAAATATTAAAGTCATTTTATAAGATTACATAATACATGACTACACATCCCTAGGAGCTAGTATATAAAGAAGAGGAAGCTCTAAAAAAGAAACCCTAAGCATTCAAATCAAAGTAATAGAGAAGAGATGGCTCTAAAGATGACACAAAAGGCAAATCATTTAAAAGGTATTTGTTTCTTTTAGTTGAATCTCTGCACATTTTTCTGCTTGTTTGTATTTGTGTATGTGCGTGTGTGCTCTCCCTTGTAATGCAACTATCTAAGTTAGCTTTGACGTACCTCGACTATTCTGTTGAATAGCTACTATCTCCAACTTAGACTCTTCATAGGGGGTGGAGGTGGAGCCATCGTGCAAGTTACAAGTTCAATAAAGTCTATTGATTTTAGCAAAAATATTGTATCCGTGTTAAGAAATCTATTTAGTATGTTTAAGAACTTTTTCAAAACCCAACAAATTACCTTTTCTAGAATCCAAAACCCATAAACTCTAGATTCTAGATCCGCCTCTATGTAAGCATAATTTTAAATTGCAGGGAATAGAGTTTGGAAGCATTCAAAGGAAATAACTAAGATGGATGTTGATGATGCTATGAGAATCCAGTTAGAAGATGAAATAATTACCGAAATCCTCAGCAGGCTACTTGTGCAGTCTCTTTTTCGATTCAAATTTGTTTCAACGTCTTGGATGACATTTATCTCCAAACCTTACCTTGTGAAGAAGCATCTCAATCATGCCAAGAATACCCAAAATTTCCAAAAAAAAAAAAAAATCATCTTCTTAATGACAACCTTTCCTTCCAATATTTTCCTTCTCTAACATTAGCTTCTTTATCGCCAGTTCAACTGATTGCGGATGTACAACAAGCTGATTGACCTTGTCGTGGTATAGTAAAGTGTTGCAAAATATATTATTGTTATGATGGATTGGCTCTTATGGAACCCCTCCACAAGAGAATCAATAGTACTTCCTGATATAGAATTTTTCATTGAGAGTAGATTTTACTTGTGGATTGGGATATGATTCAACTAGTAATGACTATAAAATCATGCAATGAAATTCTGGAGCTGAAAAGTTGTTCCTCAAGGCATTGATAAACATCCTGCTAGTATTCACTCCCTGTGGTTTTCTGCTATGGATTCTCCGGCATTTGTATATGAGGCATTTCATTGGCTTGGTTCACTGTATGAGTCTGGTTTCATTTGATATTTCAAATAAGGTGTACGCAGAAATACCATTACCAGATGGATGGTTCATGGTTTTCGACATTAATTACTTTAGCCATGGCATTTCGGTATTGGGAGAACTGCTTTGGCTACCTATGCATCTCGGTGATTCCACTGAATATCTATGATCACCTTGCTTAAATTCTGCACAAATGGATGCGGCTAGAATATAGGTCATGGTTCAAAACCAGTAACTACCAATTCATGTTCCATTAATGATTTTCAGTTGACTATTCTGCCAAGATCAAAGTGTGACTCTTCTAAAATTTAAGAAATGCTTTAGTTAGGTGTAGTTACTCTTATCCAAGAACAAGTTCACGGAATATGACCAAAGATTGTTTTTTCATATGATGGAGTTGTATGCAATGAGTCATTGAACTTGACCTCAATTTTAGTTGTCTTGTAGGAATTGAGAACCAAATGTCCTAATTTGGAGAAAACATATTTTATTTTAATTTGGTTTCTTTTGATTATATTAAATAATTTGAGTATGAGAATATGTAACCTCAGGCAGTTATAAACATCCCAAAAAATTTAAACATCCTTCAACTAGGAAAATCAGTGTGGGGGTCGGACAACAGAGAGTTGCTCGGTGGTAAGCACACCTCACTTCTTTTTTGAGTTTGAGTCACCAAGGAAGAAAAAATGTGGGAGCTCCTAGGGAGGGATAAAATCTAATTTTATTTTAAAAAAGAATATGGGGGGTTGAATCTATTATCTTGCTTCAGGATTAAGGTCAAGGTTAATTGCTAAGTCTAGTCGGGTCATGCATCGTGGTTGGGGTTTGTTTACATTTCTCACAAATTAGGGGTTGGCCAAATCGAATTCAGGACCATATCCTACTTCAGGGATGAGGTCAGGGTCAGGATCATATCTCGTACCATTGTTGAGGTCAGTTCGAAAAAATGGTCTAGAGTCGGTTAAAGGGTGGAGGTCCTAGTCCAGTGTCAAAGTATTTGCCCAAATTAGCGCTTCATGCTATTGAAATAATATTTTACTCTTAGGTTGTGTTTGGTATGGAGGAAAATATTTTCATGAAAAATAAGTTGATTTACCAGATGCCCCGGGAATGCATTGGGGAAGTTTTTAACTTAGCTGGTGCAACACTAGCGAAAACGCGGAGGGTGGAGTGTGTTTGCCGAAAGGTGTGCTAGACAGAACTCCAGATTTGTGGAGAAGGGGCCCCATAAAGCTCCATGTTCGCAGAACCTAGTCCGTATTCGCGAAGAAGAGTATGTGGCCTATATATATGGCTTCAGACTTTGCGAACCAGCCCTCATTCCAAACTTTAGCCAAGAATAAAAATTGGTATATAGCTCCATTTTTTACTATTCAAAAGCCTATTTGACTTGGATGTTTTCAAGGAATGTCGTGGTGAAGTCAGAGTCTGGAATCACCATGTATTTCGAGGTAAAATCACTGATTTAGTTGATTATGTTCTCGGAATTTGTGAAAACTTTGCACTTTGACGATAGAATTTAGTGAAATTTTGGTTTTTGTAAATTTAGACTGAGAAAGTTTTGAAAGAAATGTTTTGCTTGTAAAGGTTCTAACTTCGTTTTTGGGTCATTTCTCGTTCTTCTTGGGTCCATTTTGGGCTGAATTTTTGGTTGTTGACTCAGGTTGTCATGGGGATCATTTTTTGGGATTTCGAGCATGGGCCCTATTGTTTTCCCATTTTATGCGCTATTGGCCTAATTTCACCTGTTCTTCAAGATTTTCCAGCCAATACGACCTTATTAATCTTGTAAATTATATTTTAACAACTTAGTAGTATTGGCAAGTGATCAGGGGAGGAAAATCATGGATGGATTGACTTAGGACGCTAGATATCGGCTGCAAGGTAGGCTAGGCTTTTCCTAAATCTTAGACTGAATGAGACCAAATGCACGTTGAACTGAAATTTATATAAGGGTGTTGGTTGTGCTATGTATTAATAGTATATGTTGTTGTGGGATCACACCCCTGGTAGTTGTAATTGTTGTAGTTTTGGTACTTTCGTGTATGAATGACTACAAAAAGGCATGATAATGTCGTATATGAGATAACGTCATGGGGAAGGTATGTATTCTGACCTAACTCTTGTTTGTGGGGGGCACGTTGCCAAATATTACTAAGGTATGATAACTGTGAGGTTGCTTGTTGAATACTTTTCGTACTGTGACTTGATTCAGGTATAAATATGATTCGATGGGGCCTGACTATTGTGGTTACTTATAATATCAATATTAGTGTCATGTTTTACTCTCATTACCTGCAGTTGGCTTGATGGTATCATCTTTGGCCTATTAGACCTGATTTTACACTAATTAGTAATACATATACTTGCGGTTAGCTTGATGGTATCTTCTTGCCTAAGGCCGGAGTTTCTATTGTTGTCAGAGGGAGGTAATGATTATTAGGGGAGTAACTTGACCTCTGTCTAAGTCACGATATGACTTTGAAGTTCTGGATATGAATAGACTGGTTAAGTGAGTGACTGTCTCAGTATCTTGAGTCCTAGATGATACCTCTCGTGTGCTAAGCTTCGGTAGCCATGTCTGAGAATTCAATTCTTGGATGATGCTCCCTGTGGTCTGAGTCCCGGTGGTCACGACTGGGATGTCGAGTGACGGATGACGATTCAGAGGTTCGAGCGCCTGTAAGATTTGGATCTGGGACCCCGCTGATTATATTTTGCGGGCTAGGCTCCCCGAGGGATGGATGCCGATTCTAAGGTCCGAGCGCCTGGTAAGGTTTGGGTTTGGGACCCCGTTGACTACATTTTGGGGGGTTAGGCCCCATTGATTGTTATTTTAGGTTAGGCCCCAATAATCATATATTATGCTAGGGGAATTCTTTCTCCCATAGGGGATACTTCCGACCATTACCCATGCCTATATTTGAATCGGGTGTCACATTTAAACACAGGGTCAAAGATCTAGTTGATATATGATTATTGGGGGTGAAGGCCTGATTGATTACCCATGGATCCACACGCCTATACACACCCTGATTGTGTGTGGGTGTACCTTTTGGGCTTGTGGGGGCTCAAGTGGATTTTAGTCATAGATATTAGCGCCTTACACCTACATATAGCTTGACCTTTGATCATGTGATTAAGAGTTGGCCTCTATGGTGATTATGTTGGGTTCAGTGATGTCCTGTCAGTAGATTGTGCGCGGGTGTACCTACCGAGCTTATAGGGGCCTAGGTGGCGTATAAGCATAGATATTAGGGCCTAGCAATAGCATACAGTATGATGATTTGGGGAATTTTTCGAGTTGCTCTTTCCTTGTTCTGGGGTAGATTTATTGGATTTTCTACAATTATCTACATTTGAGCTTCTCTATGTTAATTATTTCACTCAGTTAGTCGATGATGCCTACTGGGTGCCTTATTCTGGTACTCACCGCTACTTTCCGCATCTTCACATGGAGAAGGTCCAGGTTCTAGCCACGAGCACTGATTTTGGGGGAATCAGGAGTGATTAAGACACTTATTTTCGGTAAGCACCAGTTGCTCCAGGTACTTCGCAGTCTCCTTCCTTTTGATGGTCGTCTTTTATTTTCAGATGTTGGCCTTGTAAATTAATGTCATGTATACTATTATGGTTGTTGATATATATTTATAATGTACGGATATGTGCTTGTGTCTATTGTAACTCTTTCAAGTTAACTTCAATGTTCTGGGTAGGTTTCAGTTATTTGTCTTATTTTATCGGTTATAGTTATGGCTATAGATCTAGGACAGGTACCCTAGATTGGGTAATTGGCTTGCCTATAAGTGGGATCATCATGACCGGGATTGGGTCGTGACAACAACAACTATTCATCAATTTACCTCAAATTGTTGTAAATCTGAAGAATCCGATACCACCATGATGTTCACCTTGGAAAGCTCCTCAATTTAGACTAAAATTCCCCTGAATTCCAATTTCAAACGGTGAAGATATCAATATTTGAAGTTTCTGATAAAAATTTATTGTATCAATCCTAAAAATAGTGATAATCAGCTCGAACGATGTCCCACCCACAATTTCTGACACCTCCACGATGTTCCTCGCACAATTCCACATAGTTAGGACTTTCGAATCACTAAAATTGGATTAAAAAAATGATTGATTTATCATTGGAGAAAGTTTTGCACTTCTTAATGAATTAAATCTTGAAAATTTTCTCAATTGTATACTATGGCACACTACTGGCACATGGCGCCATATCATCCTTCCACATCAGTATCACACAGTAGATTTCATCAACTATCGAATCCTTGATTTTGATGCTGCGGACTCATCTAGGGTCGAAAAACACAAACTCTATATGAAATTCGACTAAAAATGACATTTTGATCTCAACAATGTAGTCGAAATTCCCATCAAAGGTCGTTACGATCAAATATGAGTCCCACTTCCTAATACCAATTTTTATCGAGGGGCCAAAACGCATCTTGAAGTCATGGGTACTAAATGAAAGGTTGTTCTAGGCCAAACTCAATGTTCCAGAGTTGACTGTGTTGTCAAGATTTTCATCTGGGCATGCTTACTAAGAATGTTGACCAAAGTCAACTATTTGCCTATTCTAAAGGCTAAAATGCAAATTTCGGTATAATAACACCAATAGCCTCGGTATTCAAAATGATCATGCTTCTAGCCTAATTATGTCAGTGCAGAGAACTGTCATAATTTCATTCCAAGGTCGTTTACTCAGACTTTACCGGTAAACTCATTTTTTAACTTTAAATAGTTCTTTAACACTGAAAGCTGCATATCTTCCAATCGATCGACCAGGCAACAGAACTATCAGTGCCAGCAAGTCACAAATGGGTTGCTATAAGAATGCTCTAACCAATGCAAAATTCAAAGTCACACTGAAATGACCTGGAGGGTCATTACAGGGGTGTATATGAATCACTTTTTAACAAAGATGTATCAACTTTAAATCATGAAGTTAAGAAAAAATTGTACATTTTGGATGATTTTGAAAGAATTGACTATACAGACACACTTATATAGAATGAAATAACACAAAAGAAATGTGACTTAGACGAGCCTTTTTGTGTGAGAAAGAAATTAGAAATAAAAGGGAAAGCAAAAACACTACGAGCCTTTTTGCAAGATAGAGAAACAAGAAAACAAAGGAAAAGTAAATAAACTCATAATTTATTTGATTTCCCTTTATTTTCTCATTTCTCTAACACACAAAAAGGCTAGTCTAAATCACATTTCTTTTGCTATGTTTTGTTCTATATAAGTGTGCCAATGTAGTCGATTCTTTCTAACTCATCCTAAATCTAGAAGTTCTTCTTACCTTCAAGATTTAAAGCTGATACCTCTTCATTAAAAAGTAATACATATACAACCCTGTAATGACCCTCCATGTCATTTCAGTGTAACAGCATATTTTGCACTGGCTAAAGCATTCTTATACCCATTTGTGATTTTCTGGTACTGGTATTTCGATTACCTGGTCATTCGTTTGAAAGATATGCACCTTTCGGTGTTAAAGGCCTATTTAAAGTTGAAAAATGAGTTTAGCAGTAAAGTCTGAGTAAACGGCCTTGGGACAAAATTCTGACAGTTCTATCTGTTCTGTAATGACCTAATTAGGCTAGAAGCATGGCCTGTTTGAGTACCTATTGGCTTTAGTTGATACCGAATTTTGTATTTTAGCCTTTAGAATAGGTCAATAGTTGATTTTGGTCAACATTCTTAGTAAACATGTGCAAATGAAAACCCTGACAACGCGGTCAACTTTGGAACACTGAGTTCGGTCTCAGACGACCTTTCATTTAGTACCTAGGGCTTTTGGATGCATTTTGACCCCTCAATAAAATTTGGTATTAGGAAGTGTGACTCATATTTGATCGTAATGACCTTTGATGGTAATTTCGACTATACTGTTGAGTTTGGAATGTCATTTTTAATTAGATTCCATATATGATTTTTGTTTTCTCGACTCTAGATGAGTATATAGCATATATCAAAATCAAGGTTTAGATAGTTTCTGAAATCTTGTATGTGATGCTGACATGGCGCCACATGTCAATGGCATGGCATATTATATAATTGAGGAAATTTTCCAGATCAAATTCATGAAGAAGTGCAAAACTTTCTCCAACG
>JAABOM020057462.1:0-15106 GCA_011800125.2 Solanum clarkiae | reverse complement strand
AAAACCCTAAAAAAATTCCCCCCTCCCCCCGCCCCCCTCCCCCCCCAAAAAAAGGTTTTAAAACTATCCAAAAAACATAGTAAAAAATAATTCAAAATAAAAATAAGAAAACATTCTGTTTTTAAGAAACGTCCAAAATAAAAACAAATAAAAAGTCCAAAAAAAAATGGTCTAAAACATGTCCCCCCAAAAAAGGCAAAAAGACCTCCAAAAAATATGAAAGAGGGTCAAATTTTTCTGCTACCAATTTATCTAATATTTATGATTGAAATAATCTAACATATGAAACATAAAGTAAGATAAACTCAATATTAATTTCAATTATACAATAACACGAAAACACATATTAACTATATAAGGAATAAATTTATTCACGTCAAAGCAACACATACACTGATAGATTTAGAGGTAATATTTTTTTCTCTTTTATAATATTCTACTATACCATAATTTATATGTGAAACACCCCTCATGTACTTCGGAAAGTCCTATAATCGTAATTTTAATATATATCTCAAAAACTGTGTGTGATTTTGAAAATCCAACTTCATATTCTTGATGGGGCAAAATTGAGTGGGAAATAGGTTCAACCCGAATTTTAGAAGACCTGTAGCGAAAAATAATTTTCACTAATTTTTCAATTTTCAGTGTGAATCCACGACCAAGCCGCGGCGCGGATCAGCACAAAACTGCCTCCGCGATGGGTCCGCGTCGCGGACTGGACGCGGACCAGCGTAAGTTTTTCCTTAGTTTCTTGTTTCGTCCAGAGGCATTTGGGTAATGACCCAATACCCATTTAAACGTGAAAACCTCTATACTTAACCATTTTTCACCTTCAAACTCTCAAGAAACACTCTCTAAACCCTCCCCATACACTATCAAACCCTCCACTCAATCTAAACAATTTCAAGATCTCACTTTGGATTTCAAGAACCCAAATCAAGTCTCAAGTCTTGCCCAAGTCAATTTCAAGAAAATCCAAGTTTAAGGTATATGGATTTTCATCCATGGGTCCTTTCACCCATGGAACCCAACCTTCTCTTTTCATGTAAATTACATGATTTCAAGTTATATTGCTTATGAGTATCTCTTATTATGAATTATGGACGTAAATAATGTTAGATTTTATCAAGTATTGATTGATTTGGCATGAACATCCATTTCAAGCTTATTCCATGAATTGATTTTTTTCTATTGAGACTATGTATGACTTGAGCTATGAAAACTATGAACTATTGTGAAATTTGAGATGAATTTCAAGATACTCTAAATGAGGGTTTTACTACCATATTGGCGGGATGATTTGAATTGATTTTTATTCTTCTTGCTATACTCTCGAGTTGCATGATTTTGAACAAGTGTCATGACCCACCATGTGTTTGATGAAATTACATGACAAGAATTCTCAAGTCATTGATGATCTATTGTATGATTTTACAAATCAAGTGTTTCAAGATAATTATAGGCTCCCAAGCATGTATTGAAATCATGATAAGTCTTTATGATCTACAAGTGAACTATTGATCCCTTATGCTAAGTTTTGCTCTTGTGAATTGTGAAGCCTACTAGAAGGGGTCATGAACCATGTTGTACTCCTCACCCTCTAGTACAAGGCAAATATATACATGAAGGGGTCGTGAACCATGTTGTATACCTTATCCTCATGTATGACTTATTATGAGACATTACCTATCGTCTACGTGAAGGGGTCATGAACCATGTTGCAAGTCTTACCCTCATGTACGACTTAATACCATGTACTACCCATTACCTACTAGAAGGGGTCATGACTCCTACTATACTCCCTACCCTCTAGTACAAGGTATTCGGATGAGCTAATCATGTCATTCTATGGTGTTGAACAAGATATGCAAGTTAAATATGTTACAAGCATGTTTTATCACGAGCATTGATCATGCATGTTATATTGAGATTATATATCTATTGATGATGATTATGCACTTTGAATATTATGGCTTATGTCTTTGATACATTGCACCCCACATTCTTAGTACATTCTAAGTACTAATACATACTTTATGCCTATATGATATCACCATGTATGGATCAGAACTCCTATTGATCATCCTCCTCCACATAGCTAGTTTGATTCTTTGAAGAAAGCTTTGGTGAGTCCTCAACTCTCAGGATAATATCTACTTTTAGTCATGCTATGCTAAGACTTATTCTCTATAATGGATACTTATTATTATGAGGGTGAGCCTGGAAAGTGTCTTGGCCCCCGCTCCATTCTCTAGTAGAGGTGTTGTTAGATACTATGTTTTTATATGCTTATGAGCTCAACTCTCCTTATGTTTCTTTGATTATGAAAGACTTCCCTTAGTCTCACTTTCCTTTTAATATTTGGCTCTTGTTGTTGTTATATTTTGCTTCTGCAACCAAGGATGTGTACATGACATGCTAAGAGGCTTTTTTGGGTTATCTCCAGACTTCCCATTCGCCGTGTCATGTCTAGGCCCTAGGATTGGGTCGTGACAAGCTTGGTATCAGAGGACTAGATTGTTAATGGCACTCAGAAATTCAACACATCACATCGATTAGAGTCTTATTCATAGTTATGAAGCGCGCCACAACCATTAGTAGGAGGCTATGAGGTGTTTTAGGAAATGTTTCACTTCTTCATGATCTATGTCGTGCTTTAGGTGTAAAGATAAGGCTTTCTCCCCCAACGAACACTCTTTTTCTCTTCTAGATCATGCCTCTACCCAAAGGGAGACTAAAGAGGGCCCGTACACCCAAGGAGCAACCGACTCATCCCGTTCCTCAAGCTCCTCAAGATGGAGGGGCTACGCAAGTTGAGTTCCGGAATGCTATCACTATGTTGGCCCATGCTATGATCAACCAATTGAATCAAGGGACCCAAGCTCCTCATGTTCCTACTCCGGCCTCAAGGGTAAGGGACTTCGCAAGGATGAACCCTTCGGTGTTTCATGGGTCCAAAGTGGAGGGAGATCCCCAAGAATTTATCGATGAGGTGTATAAGGCACTAGCTATTATGAGGGTGAATTCAGAAGAGAAGGCAGAACTAGCGACCTATCAACTTAAAGGTATGACTCATTTTGGTTTGCTCAATGGAAGTTGGAGAGGGGAAATCATGATGCTATTCCTTGGGAGGAGTTTATGGCTGCCTTCCTCAACTGATTTTTCCCTATTGAGTTGAGAGAGGCTAAAATGATGAAATTCATGAACCTCAAGCAAGGTTTCATGAGTGTGAGAGAGTACGCCCTCAAATTCAATAAGCTCTCCAAGTATGCTCCTCATTTGGTTGCCGATCTTAGATCAAGGATGAACAAGTTTTTGTCGAGGGTGTCCAACTTGGTGAATGAAGAGTGTCATACCGCCATGCTAGTAAGTAATATGGACTTGTCTCAGCTCATGACATATGCCTAGCAACTTGAGGGGGAGAAACTTAGGAAGAGGAGAAGTGGAGAGTCCAAGAGAGCTCGGTTTGAGGGTGGCTTTCAAGGTTCTAAGGGTGGCCTGTTTCAACAAGGTCACAAATTTCAAAGCCAAGGGTCCTCTAGTGCTCCCAACGAGAGATTTGCTAATGAAGGGGGTGCCTAACCTAAGGTTTCAAGGTGACAATAGTGGGATGACAAATCCTGGATGTCAAAAATGTGGGAGGAATCATAGTGGTAAATGCTTAAAGGATTCAAATGCATATTATGGGTGTGGGAGAGTCGTCCATAAGCTAGTTGATTGCCCTTATATTTAAAATAAGGGCAAGGATGGTTGTCCTCAAGGGCAAGGTGGTCATGTTGATCAAAGGGCTCAAGGTGGCCAACAAGGGGGTACTCCATGTCACAACCGGTTCTATGCTCTCCAAGGAAGTCAAGGAGTAGATGAGATTCCTGATGTTATCACCGGTATGTTAAAGGTTTTTGATTGTGATGTATATGCTTTGATAGATCTGAGTACCACTCTTTCTTTCATTACTCATTTTGTTGCCAATAAGCTTCATTTGTGTCCCGAATTGTTGTGTGAACCTAATGAAGTGTCTACCCCCATTGGTGAGTCCATTATTGCTAAGAGGGTCTGTAGAGATTGTCTTTTGTCTGTATTGCATAAAGTCTTGCCTTGTGATTTTGTTGAACTTGGCATGGTGGATTTTGATATTATTATTGGGATGAATTAGTTACATGCATATCATGCTTCTATTGATTATAGCACCTGTAAAGTGAGATTTCAATTCCTAATGAACCTGTTCTTGAGTGGAAAAGTTATAATGTGGTGATCAAGAGTAGATTCATTTCTTGTCTTAAAGATCAAAAATTGATTTCTAAAGGTTGCATTTACCATCTTGTAAGGGTTAGGGATGTTGAGTCTAATGTTCTTCCTATTGAGTTGGTTCTGGTGGTCAATGAGTTTCTTGATGGCTTTCCCAATAAGCTTCCCAGTGTTACTCCCGTAAGGAAAATAGACTTTAGTATAGAACTCCTCCTCGGTACACAACCCATTTCCATTTCCCCTTACTGTATGGCCCTGGCAGAGCTGAAGCATCAATTGAAAGAATTGTTGGAGAAGAGTTTCATAAAGCCTAACAAGTTACCTTGGGGTGTACTTGTGTTATTCGTAAAGAAAAAGGATGGTTCTCTTAGAATGTGCATTGATTACCGACGACTCAATAGAGTCACTATAAAGAACAAGTATCCTCTACTAAGGATTGATGACCTTTTTGATCAACTACAAGGGGCTAGTTACTTTTCTAAAATTGATCTTCGATCCGGGTATCACCAAGTGAGAGTGAGGGAGTGTGATATTTCCAAGATGACTTTTCAGACTAGGTATGGGCATTTTGAATTTGTGTAATGTCTTTTGGCTCTACTAATACACCGACAATATTTATATATCTCATGAATAGGGTCTTTAAACCCTACCTTGATATGTTTGTGGTAGTCTTTATTGATGATATCTTGATTTATTCGCGGAGTGAGGAGGAACATGTGAATCACTTGAGGGTGGCGCTTCAAATCTTAAGGAATGAGAAGTTATTTGCTAAATATGAAAAGTGTGAATTTTGGTTAAAAGAGGTTGCATTCCTAGGGCATATGGTGTCGGGTAATGGCCTTAAAGTGGATCCTAAGAAGATGAAGGTGATAAGGAATTGATCTAGACCCTTGGCTCTGACGGATATTAGGAGGTTCTTGGGTTTAGCGGGGTACTACCGAAGATTTATGAATGGTTTCTCTTCTATTTCTTCCCCTATGACAAAGTTGACCCTAAAGAAGGCAAAGTTTGTTTGGACCGATGAATGTGAAGAGAGTTTTCAAACTCTGAAAGACAAGCTTATCTCCGCTCCTATTTTGGCTTTATCGGAAGGGTTTGTGGTTTATTGTGATACCTCGATCAATAATTGGTTTGGGTATGTTTTGATGCAAAATGGCAAGGTTATAGCATATGCCTCTAGGCAACTAAAAGTGCATGAGCGAAATTATCCCACCTATGATCTTGAATTAGCGGCCGAAGTGTTTGCTTTGAAAATTTGGCATCATTATTTGTATGGGGCTCATGTAGATTGTTTACCGATCACAAGAGTCTCCAATATGTGTTCACGCAAAAAGATCTCAACTTGAGATAAAGAAGGTGGTTAGAACTCCTTAAGGATTATGACATGAGTATGCACTATCATCTCGACAAAACTAATGTTGTGGCAGATGCTTTAAGTAGAGTGTTCATAGGTAGTCTTGCTTATATGGATGTTGGTAACAAAGAGGTGGCTAGAGAAGTTCACCGGTTAGCTAGGTTGGGGGTTAGGTTGAATGAAGTTGAAAATGGTGGTGTAGTGCTTGTTGATGGTTCCAAATCTTCTTTTATTGAGGAAGTCAAAACAAAACAAGACCTTGAACCCACCTTGCTAGAGTTGAAGGATTTGGTGAAGGATGGTAAAGTGGAGGTTTTCTCCCAAGGGAGAGATAGTGCCCTTAGGTACCATGGTAGGTTGTGTGTGCCTAATGTTGATGACTTGAGGGAGTTGATTTTGAAGGAGGCCTATAGCTCATCCTACAGAGATTTGAGAAAGGTGTATTAGTGGGGTGGTATGAAGAGAGATATTGCCAAGTTCGTAGCCGGGTGTCACAATTGACAACAAATCAAAGGTTGGGCGACCTAGACCAAGACATGGAAATTCCTACTTTGGTTTGGGGTATGTTTTGATGCAAAATGGCAAGGTTATAGCATATGCCTCTAGGCAACTAATAGTGCATGAGCGAAATTATCCCACCCATGATCTTGAATTAGCGGCCGCAGTGTTTTCTTTGAAAATTTGGCATCATCATTTGTATGGGGTTCATGTAGATGTGTTTACCGATCACAAGAGTCTCCAATATGTGTTCATGCAAAAATATCTCAACTTGAGACAAAGAAGGTGGTTAGAACTCCTTAATTATTACGACATGAGTATGCACTATCATCCCGACAAAACTAATGTTGTGGCTGATGCTTTAAGTAGAGTGTCCATGGGTAGTCTAGCTCATATGGATGTTGGTAACAAGGAGGTGGCTAAAGAAGTTCACCGGTTAGCTAGGTTGGAGGTTAGGTTGAATGAAGTTGAAAATGGTGGTGTAGTACTTGTTGATGGTTCTAAATCTTCTTTGATTGAGGAAGTCAAGTCAAAACAAGACCTTGAACCCACCTTGCTAGAATTGAAGGCTTTGGTGAAGGATAGTAAAGTGGAAGTTTTCTCCCAAGGGGGAGATAATGCCCTTAGGTACCAAGGTAGGTTGTGTGTGCCTAATGTTGTTGACTTAAGGGAGTTGATTTTGAAGAAGGCCTATAGTTCATCCTATTCTATTCACCCCGGTTCCAAAAAGATGTATAGAGACTTGAGGGAGGTGTATTGATGGGGTGGTATGAAGAGAGATATTGCCAAGTTAGTAGCCAGGTGTCACAATTGCCAACAAATGAAAGCCGAACATCAAAGACCGAGCGATCTAGCCCAAGACATGGAAATTCCTACTTGGAAGTAGGAAGAGATCAATATGGATTTCATTTGGATTATTGTTGATAGGATGACAAAGTTGGCTCACTTTCTACCGATTAAAATGACTTATGGTGCCGAAGATTATGCCAAGTTGTACATTCATGAGTTGGTTAGATTGCATCGGATACCTTTTCCTATCATTTCAGATTGTGGTGCTCAATTCACTTCTCATTTTTGAAGATCCTTCCAACAGGGTCTTGGTACCAAGGTCAATCTCAGTACGACTTTTCATCCTCAATGGATGGCCAAGCTGAAAAGACTATCCAAACCTTTGAGGATATGTTTAGGGCTTGTGTTTTGGAGTTTAAGGGTAGTTGGGATGAACATCTTCCACTTATTGAATTTGCTTATAACAATAGCTACCACTCTAGTATTGACATGACTCCCTTTGAAGCTTTATATGGTAGGTATTGTAGGTCTTCAGTTGGGTCGTTTAATGTGGGGGGACATGGCTTTGTTAGGCCCAGATTTAGTTATGGAAGACATGGAGAAGGTAAGGTCGATAAGGGAGAGGTTGAAGAAGGCTCAAAGTAGACAAAAGTCCCACTCTGATGTGAGGAGAAGAGACCTTGAGTTTAATGTTGATGATTGGGTTTACTTGAAGGTCTCACCCATGAAGGGTGTGGTCTGATTTGGAAAGAAAGGGAAATTGAGCTCAATGTTTGTGAGGCCTTATAGAATTTTGAGAAGAATTGGTAAGGTTGCTATGAATTGGAGTTGCTTATGGATATGAATATGGTTCATCCGGTCTTTCATGTGTCTATGTTGAGACAATGTATTGGTGACCCAAGTTCTATATTAAACACACTAAAAATGTGCTTTGGAATGCTCATAATCATAATTTTCATATATCTCAAAATTCGTGCGTGATATCAAAAATCTGACTTCATATTCTTGATCGGAGAAAAAATTGAGTGGAGAATGAGTATAACCCAGGTTTTAAAAGATTTGTGCTAAAAAATAATTTTGCCAACTTTTTGCAAAACAGTGTGGGTCCGCGATGGCTCCGCTACGTGGATCCATCGCGGAGCAGTGTTATCACTTCCTTAATTTTCTGTTTCAGCCTAAGGCATTGGGGTCGTGGCCCCATATCCTTTTTCATGTGAAATATCCCATACTTAACCATTTTTCAACTCCATATCACTCAAAAACCCTCTCAACCATGTTATCAAAAATTCCCATCCGAATTCAAATGTCTTAAGCTTATTTACGGATCTCAAGAATTCCATTCAAGCTTCAAGTCTCCTTCAAGTCTACATCAAGAAAATCAAAGTTTAAGATATGTGGGTTTCATTCATGGGTTCCTTTCACCCATGTAGCCCAATCTTCTTATTTTATGAAAAATGCATGATTTCAAGTTGTATTATGGGTATCTATTATTATGAAATATGAGCATGAAATATATTGGGGGTTTATCAAATATTATTGATTACTCGTGAATATCTATTTTTAAACTTATACTATGAGTTAATTTATGTCTATTGAGATTATGCATGATTTGATCTATGAAAACTATGAACTATGATGAGCTTTTGATAAGGATTTCATGATGCCCAAATTGGGATTTTACTATAATATTGGTGGATTGATTTTGAATTGATTAACTCCTCTTGTTTACTCTTGAATTGCATGATTTTGAACCAATATCATGTGCCCACCAAGTGTTTGATAAAATTACATGACAAGAATTCTCAAGTAGTTTTTGATGATCTATTGCATGATTTTACGAGTCTTGGTTGTTGATGAGTTATTCAGTTCTTATCTTAAGGTTTATGCTCTTATGAATTATAAGGCCGACTAGATGGGGTTATGAACTATGTTATGTGCCTTACCCTCTACTACAAGGCCGATTTCTACATGAAGGATTTACGGCTATGTTAAATGTCGCACCCTCATGTACGAATCAATACTACTTAAGGGGATATGAACTATGATATGCCTCACCCTCATGTATGATTTAATGCTACACAATATCTTATACTCACATGAAGGAGTTACGAACTATGTAGTATGCCTCACCTTTGTGTGCGATTCAACATTTTATATTATCTCATGCTTACATGTAGGAGTTATGACCTATGCTATTTCTCTACCCTCATGTACTATCCATTATCTCTTGATTATATGTAGGGGCTATGACCTATGCCATTTCTCTACCTTCATGTACTACCCATTACCTACTAGAAGGGTTTATGACCTATGCTATATCCCTCACCCTCTAGTACAAGATATTTGGATGACCTAATCATGTTAACTTTTTTTGTGTTAAATAAGTTATGCAAGTATAATTATTCTCAAGCATGTTTTATCTTAAGTATTGATTACACATAACATATTGAGCTTATGTTCATTGGTTACAATTAAGCATCTTGTTTATTATATCTTGTGATGCTTGTTCTATTGCATCCCACATGCTTAATACATTCAAATGTACTAACGCATACTCTATGCCATATGATTTTACCATGTAGGGACTGAAGCACCTTTTGATCATCCTTCACGTGGCTGGTACGATCCTTTGAAGCAAGTTTTGGTGAATTCTTAAGTCCGAGGACACATTATCTTTGTTATTCTTGCTAATTTTGAAACTTCTTTATGTTAAGCACTTGCTACTATGAGGGTGAGCCCAGAAAGTGTCTTGGCCCCCGCTCTATTCCATTTTAGAGGTGTTGTTGGATATTTGATATACTTATGCTATGAACTTGAATCTTTTACGTTTTTATGAATATCAAGACTTCTCCTTAGTCCCACTTCCCTTTATTTATATCTTTTGTATTGTCTATTTTGCTTCCGTGAACAAGGATGTATGAATGATATGCTAAGAGGCTTTTTTGGGGTCCCTTCGGGTTCCCATTCGTCGTTTCATGTCTAGGCCCTAGGCTTGGGTCCTGACACTATAGTGCCCTTAGAAGTGGTGGGTGTTGTGGAATATAATTTGACCTATGAGGAGGTCCTGATGGAGATATTGGATAGACAAGTGGAAAGATTGAGAAACAAAGATGTGGCATCCGTCAAGGTCCTTTGGAGGAATCAACAAGCTTAAAGTGCCACATGAGAAGCCGAAGTGGACATGAAAAAGTGATATCCATACCTCTTCCACTCTACTCAAGCCGAAGGTAATAAATTGTCCCATTCATGATTTCAAGTTTTAAGTTTCAACCCTCATGTCATTTTTCTTACATGCATTCATGTTCATGGTAACAAGTTTATGGTGATTTTGACATTCATGTTGAGACTTTTTGAAAGTGATGGTTAAGTGCATTTGTTGCATTTATGTCGGGCTGAAAGCTTAAGAATTATTCCTCTTACACATATTTTTTTGACATTCGGAGATGAATGTTCCCAAGGGGGAGATATTGAGACACCCCTCATGTGCTTCGAAAAGTCCCATAATCGTAAAGTCCATATATCTCAAAAATCGTGCGCGATTTTGAAAAACCAACTTCATATTCTTGATCGGAGATAAAATTGAGTGGGAAATAAGTCTAACTCGGATTTTAGAAAACCCATACCAAAAAATAATTTTCGCTAATTTTTTAATTTTCAGTGTGCATTCGCGACCAGGACGCAATGCAGACTGGGTGTAGATAAGCACAAAATTGCCTCCACAATGGATTCGCATCGCGGACTGGATGCGAACCAGTGTAAGTTTTTCCTTAGTTTTGTTTCATCCAAGGGTATTTGATTAATAGTTTAATGCCCATTTAAACGTGAAAGCCTCTATACTTAGCCATTTTCACCTTCAAACTCTTAAGAAAACACTCTCTAAACCCTCCCCATACACTATCAAACTCTCCAATCAATCTAAAAATTTCAAGAGCTCACTTTGAATTTCAAGAACCCAAGTCAAATCTCAGGTCTTGCCCAAATCAATTTAGAGAAAATCTAATTTTAAGGTATGGGGGTCTTCATCTATGGGTCCTTTCACCATGGAGCCTAACCTTCTCTTTTCATGAAAATTGCATGATTTCAAGTTATATTACTTATAAGTATCTCTTATTATGAATTATGAACGTAAATTATGTTGGGTTTTATCAAGTATTGATTGATTAGGCATGAACATTCATTTCAAGCTTATTCGATGAATTGATTTTCTTCTATTGAGACTATGTATGATTTGAGCTATGAAAACTATGAACTATTGTGAAGTTTGAGATGAATTTCAAGATACTCTAAATTAAGGTTTTACTACGATATTGGTGGGATGATTTGAATTGATTTTTACTCTTCTTGCTATACTATTGATTTGCATGGTTTTGAATAAGTGTCATAAACCCACCATGTGTTTGATGAAATTACATGATAAGAATTCTCAAGTCATTGATGAGCTATTGTATGATTTTATAAATCAAGTATTTCAAGATAATTATATGCTCCCAAGCATGTAATGAAATCATGATAAGTCTTTATGATCTACAAGTAAACTATTTAGCCCTTATACTAGGTTTTGCTCTTGTGAATTGTGAAGCCTACTAGAAGGGGTCATGAACCATGTTGTACTCCTCACCCTCTAGTACAAGGCAAATGTCTACATGAAGGGGTCATGAACCATATTGTATACCTTATCCTCATGTGACTTATTATGAGACATTACCTATCGTCTACGTGAAAGGGTCATGAACCATGTTGCAAGTCTTACCCTCATGTACGACTTAATATTATGTACTACCCATTACCTACTAGAAGGTGTCATGGCTCCTGCTATACTCCCTACCCTCTAGTACGAGGTATTCAGATGAGATAATAATGTCTCTCTATGGTGTTGAACAAGATATGCAAGTCAAATATTTTACAAGCATGTTTTGTCATGAGCATTGATCATGCATGTCATATTGAGATCATATATCTATTGACGATGATTATTCACTTTGAATATTAGGGCTTATGTCTTTTATGTATTGCACCCCACATACTTAGTGCATTCCAAGTACCAACACATACTTTATGCCTATATGATATCACCATGTACAGATCAGAGCTCCTATCAATCATCCTCCTCCACGTGGCTAATTTGATTCTTTGAAGAAAACTTTGGTGAGTCCTCAACTCTCAGGACAATGTCTATTTTTACTCATGCTATGTTGAGACTTATTCTCTATGATGGATACTTATTATTATAGGGTGAGCCCGGAAAGTGTCTTGGCCCCTGGTCCGTTCTCTAGTAGAGGTATTGTTAGATACTATGTTTGTATATGCTTATGAGCTCGATTTTCCTTATGTTTCTATGATTATAAAAGGCTTCATTTAGTCCCGCTTCCCTTTTAATATTTGGCTCTTGTTGTTGTTATATTTTGCTTCTGCAACCAAGGATGTGTACATGATATGCTAAGAGGCTTATTTGCATTGTCTCCGGACTTCCCATTCACCGTGTCACGTCTAAACCCATGGGTCGTGACAATATGCCTGTTGGTTGATAATTTGTCTGTATTTTTATTAGCTTCAATTTTTATTTATATGTATGCATGTTTGAAACAAATATATGTGATTGTTTCTAAATTGAAATACCTAAAGGAACTATAAATTGATATTCAATATAAATTGTAGTATTTCAAATTAGAAGTCCTAGAGTGTGCGATTCAAATTTTGCTGGTGATCCAATGCATACGACAGATAGAAGATGAGAAAAAAATAATAGGACTTACATAAATTAGAAATACACACAATTATTTTGTCAACCGTTATTGTCAAAAAGAATGAAATTGATTTACAACCTACGATAAAAGTAGCAAAATGACGCATTTATAAATTTAATTACATGAGATAGTAATATTTACGTAATTATTTATAGTTGTGTGCTTAATGATATAAGTTACACATGTAATGATTTATTTATTTTTTATACACTTTATATTGATTGATGTGACACACACATACAAAGCATGTACATTAAACTAGTAAGGAAAAATATGTTTGAAATTATTTATTTATACATGCATACTTCCTTAATTTGGATGAGTATAATATAATTTTAGTGGATGAATGGTTTAAATTCTCTTTAATGGATCATTCCCCCTACTTTTTATTAGTGAACAAATTTTATTTGTCCTCAATGCTTATATCATATTGATCATAATTAAATTAAAAAAAATACATTAATTATTTTTCATGTGGGTGGAAGTGCTCTTATTTTTTCTTGTTCCTCATAATCATGATTAAGTGATTTACGTCAAACTAACTAAAATGATTAACTAATTTAATATAGTTAAATCTATAATGATTAATTTTAATCAAGTAATATAAATATATTTAAATAATAATTTAATGTAAACATCCAGTATGAATAAATATTTATGTTTTATAAACTAGAATTGACAATTTTGTGTTATTCTCGTCTTTCATTGTGTCACATAGAAGTAATAAAAAACTCCATACTAACAAAAGAATAACTAAAATTAAGAAACCTACGGCCCACTTCTAATATACTCCAATCCATCCCACTTCCTATAGATATTTTAGACTAACTTTATTTCTAGACTCTTCACTTGACCTTCCATCGCCTTTTCTCTACAATGGCTTCACGCTTTTGGAATACGTTTCTTTTTCTATTGTTGCTGTGCATTGAATTTCGAGCTCCCACCAGTGATGATCTTCATTTCTTTCAATATTTTCAGTAGAGTATATCTCTTCTATTTCATCCCTTTTGAATTTATTTCCTTCATCTTTCTCACTTCCATTCTTGCTTTCAGATGGAAGATCAGTGACTATATGCATTGCTTCTTATGGATGCTCCGATGCTTCCTTCTTCCTCGGCATTAGGTACATTTGTTGCTTTCTTCCCCTCTTTAGACTTGTGTGTGACTTCCCTTTTTGGCCTTGCCGGTGGTGGATGCAAAGGATCGATGTTTGAGGATGCTGAGCTCCCACCCTCCTGACCCTATCCCTGTTGGAACTCAGGCGTCCTAACCGCTAGCTAAGTCCATTTTTTTTTGTTAACCATCCTTTTTTGTCTTCTGTCAATTCAAACGACAGATTTGTATGTATTAGGCTTCGATGGTGGTTGTGGCAAAGTTGTTTTTGTGTATATCTGTGATATTTTGCTTTATTGTAAATCTTGCATGTCTACTTGCCTTGACAAAATTACTTCTAACTCTCTATTGTCATCTCCCTTTTGTACTTCTATCATCGAATCTTTTGCTAGCTTGTATAATTGTAATTAGCCCCTAAGATTGTATGTACAAATATCTCTGGAAACTATTAATTTGCCCTGCTTTGATCACTACATTGTTTCTTACTATATATGAGTCTTATTAATGCTGAGACAGTACTCTGATTTTTTCTGTTTCTGATACGTAAATATCCTAACTGCATTTTGTCCAAATATAACTGTCTGCTGCATTGAAGAGACAATTGATTGTTGTGAAAAATACTCCTTCCTCTCTGCCTCTTTAAAAGAACTGGTAGCTAAAACGTTTGTTAGAATATTATCCTTTCTGAATATATGCTCAACTTTTATATGTTATTGTTCAACTAATTTTTTTGCCTCTGACATGATGTCAACCAACTCCCAAGGAATTTTTCGTTTCTTATTCAAAATACACTTTATACCCAGTGAGTCTCAAAGACAATCAACAACAACAACAACAACAACAATAACAACAACAACAACAACAACATATCCAGTGAAATCCCACAAGTGGGATCTGGGGAGGGTAGATAGTACGCAAACCTTGCCGCTACTTCATAGAAGTAGAGAGGCTGTTTCCGAGAACCCTCATCTCAAAACCCATAAGCAGAGAGAGACTACATATGCCAAAGAAAGGGAAAAAAAAGGGGTGGGAAGGGAAGGGTAGGGAATAACAATGAATAGCACGTACTAATCTGTACATATAAAAATTGTTATGTCCATTTTTATCAACTTTATGTATATCTTTTTAGGCCATTTTCAAATCACTTTCTATTTTATTTTCTAAATATAGAGATTGTTTTCACACCTAATTTTGACCGAACATTTTTAAAAATTTCATATTTTTCATATTGTTATTTTTAAAATAGTTTATAACACTTTTTTTTTTACAATTTTAGAATAATTTATCGATAATTACCCTTATTTTTTGAATATTAGAATTTTAATTAGTTTTATTTTGAATTTTAATTTTTAACATAGTC
>JAABOM020057461.1:0-15107 GCA_011800125.2 Solanum clarkiae | reverse complement strand
TATTATATTACCTTAATGGTGCTTGGAAATTGATCCCGGAAAACGTTTTACTAGGGTGACACCTTATGGGCACCTCCATGGGTCGTGTGTCTGACCACGAGCCATATAGAGGGACGTTGAGGTGACCCTTGGCCTTTTGTATTAAGTGTTGGCCTTAATTTGGAGTTTAAGACCAAGGCACTCACCACATGAACCCCACATGGTCCGGTGGAAGTTTATGGACCGTGTGATGGCTTGTGGGAGTGGCCTTGACCTTGAAAACCACATTTTGGCCAGGGTTTGGACCACGTGAACCTCTCATGGACCGTATAACCCTTCACTATCCATATAAAGGCCTCTGTATGGGCATTGATGAGAAAAAATTTATAAGTATGGAATTACCATCTCGGAACTTCCCTAGTGAAGAATTGTCTAAGTATGGCCTCACGGAAGGCAACGGTCTTTGTACGGATCGTGAGACCCTCCTATGGGACCTTTGGCAATAATTTTTATTTTATTTCGTTAATGGCATTCTCGTAATTATGGCTACTCCTAAGGGTCTTTTGTGACTTTCTATGCTATCCTAAGACATTCAAACGACCTATACTCTTTTTTTCTCATTCAAAGTCACTCTACACCTAGAATTATGTTCAAACGCTCTCTTAAGAACTCTCATAAGGTGAACATTTGAAGATTGTCTTGGAGATTAAGGAAAAGGATCTATTCTTTATCCAATTCTTCTTTTTTTTTTTTGCTTGGCTAACTTAGGTATGTGGGATTGATTTATGGTCTCTTTCAACTATGAAGATCCACACTCTTTTACTTTGATTTTCATGAAATGTATCTTACTTTAATTATGGATTTTTAAGATTATTGTTTATTTGAGTTAATGGAAGTATGGGATGTGTTTATTATTGATTTTTAAAGCGAATTAAGCCATAATATGTTGAATTATATGGATATTATGAAGATTTGAATATGCATTGTCCCTTTAAAGATTGATCTAAGCATGGGTAATTTAAATTGTGATTTGAATGTGGATTTTAGTTATGGGGTTACTTGAATTTTATATTGAATTGTTGATTTAAGATTGAATCACTATTGCTCATTGCTAATCTCGTATCACTCATGACATTTGCATACATGAGCATTGGATTTTGATGAAAATGAATTAGTGGGTTAAGCCCACCTATGTTTATGAAAATGAATTTGGAGTTAAGCTCACTCATACGGTTATGAAAAGAATGTGATCACACAAATGTCTATGATATTGGCTTTTTGAGCATATCGGGTGTTTACACCTCATTGGGAATTGTGAATGGGCTATTCCTATGCATGAAAAGTACGATATGAATTGTGATTTGGCTTTGAGCCAAAATATGAATTATTATGAATAAGGTTTGACTTTTAAGCCCAAGCATGCATTGAAATGATTTGAAATGACTTGCACCTCTTTTGAAAGCATGTATTATATCCTTGTGGGATGATGAATTAGCAGTGATGAGATTGGAGGCATTAGGAATATCCCTAAGGGTCCTCTTCATTTCTTTTAAACTATGTGTCAGCATATGTATATATATATGGTAACTCTCACCGAAATAGGAGGCTCGGAAGATATAGTTAGAAACTTTGATATGACATGATAAAATTGTGAAAATTCTTTCCGAAATGGGAGACTCGTAAGAAAGGATACTTCTCCGAAATGGGAGGCCCATAAGGAGAAGTATGGTTTACGTTTGGCAAGTAGACCATCTTTTTTTTAATGTGGGGATAACATCAGGATTCCAAGTTATAGCTCGCTTGGTCTTACATGTAGCTTGAGGTCTCATCCCCTCTTTATATAAGCATTATGCATTTTATGCATCATGGGGATTTATGGCATATTGTTATACTGGTCATCTTGGATATATATTTCTTTCTATATTATGTGCCCTTGTCATCTAACATTGAATGCAGGTTTGATAAGTCATATGCATTGCATGCTCGCATACTTAATACATTCAAATGTACTAATGCATATTTTTTGCCTACATGGTCTAACCATGTAGGGACCGGAGACTACCTTCATCCACCATTTGACAGCTAGATCAAATTTGAGAAAGTGTTGTGGTGAGTCCAGTCTTCCAAGGATAAGCCAACATCCATCTACCGTATGTTGCTTCCGTTTATACTATTTACTTTAAGGGTGAGTCCGGGACATGACTTGGCCCCCGTCCTGTCTTATAACTAGAGGCATTGTTGGACATCTTTGTCATGACTCAGTCTTAGTCATGATAGCACCTGCTAGTCCTACCAACAGGCAAGTCAACTCCTAAACCAAGGGTACCTGTACTAGCGCTCTAGTCCAAACCAAATCGATACAATAATAATATATATGCTGAAACCTTCCCAGAACCTAAAAGTCAACTATACAAAGTTAAAATAGACACAAGGACATATCGTGTGTATACATATATATATATATATATATGTATGTATGTATGTATGTATGTATATATACATATATCAATAATCATATTGATATACAAAACCAGGAGTGCACCTACAAATACCAAACTCTACTGTACAAGGATGATGTCTGGATACAAAAGACGGCCATCAATAGGAAGGAGAATGTGAAAACCCTGAGATGTTGGTGCTCACCAAAAGTCTCCTAAGCGCTCCCAATGTCCCCAACTCAGTTATCACGGCTTTTACCTAGACTTGCACCATGGAAAGATGTAGAAGTAGGGGTGAGTACCAGAAAAGGCACCCAGTAGGCATCATCCGCCGACCAAGTGAAATAATGAACATAAATATAGTCCAAATACGTATAGAACTCCAGCAGTGTAGCAAAAGAAACTCAGATCAAGGCATAGGCATGTCTGGGAACCCTCAAACCATTTACTTAACAAATCAAAGTGAAGAAAAATGATAACCTAAACCAGCCCAAGTACTAAACATTGATACCGAATAATGAAGACTACATAGGCCAACACCACAATTGACCCGAACTGAGGTATAGTGTTATATGCGGATGCAAGGCCCTAGTACCTATACCTGTATGCCAACTGAGCCCCTATAAACCAGAAGGTACACCCGCACTCAATAATCACGTCGACAGATAATCACAAAATCCCTCAAAACTATCACAAAATCCCATAGAACTATCATAGAGCCCAACTCTCCACATCATCAGAACAAAGGTTAGTTGTACGTGGGTTTAAGGCCCTAGTATCTAAGCTTGAACGTCCCTTGAGCCCCTATAAGCGTAGGAGGTACACCCACACACAATCAGGGTATGAATAGGTGAGTAGATCCACGGGTAAGTAATCACGGGCCTTGCCCCAACAATCATAAGTCAATCGGGTTCTCGACCCTGTGCTGGCACGTGGCACTTGATCTATATTCCTTTGACTTGGCCTCCGGTCGAGCAGTCAGCTGGGGACAGATGGTCTAACACTCAATATAACAGTGGGATGTATCCCCGAGGGAGAAAGAATCCCCCTCACATAAATAATAGTGTCTCATCTCAGGATTTCAATCATGGGGCCCAGCTTCATAGAATATCAATTGGAGTCCTTGACCTAAATTTCAGCCAGCGCTCGATCCGCAGAATTGGTATTTTTCACCCGATGCTCTGGCATGACCACCGGAACTCGTGACACGAGGCACATAACCCGTGAACTAGAATACTTGGGTATGGACACTGGTACTTGAATAGTAATGGGGAATATTATTTAGGGCTCGAGGTATCAATCAATCACTCACTCAACCAATATATTAGCATCCAGAGCTTCAAAGTCATATCAGGCCCCAAAGTGAACGTAGGCGACGACGCTCTAAACGTCAGTATCCCATAATTTCAATTCAACCCATATAATCGTAATCACCACCTCTTTTTGATACAACAGATACCCCAACATCAGATGAAACGAATCAACACACCACAACTATCACTACTACACCAAAGTATATATATATATATATATATATATCATAGGTCACTATAGAATCATGCCTCACCAAGGCCAAGTGTACCATAACATCATCAATTATAATTCCCAGAGTAACTATAGGCCATTATGACAAATCATAAATATCCAGGATACACAAATACATCCAAGTCTATCTATACCAAAGTCGATCCACAGTACGACATATAACCAATGCACAGTCTCGTGGTCATCATATCCTAGCAGCAACAGGCTACACACACTTATACAAGTATGAATCAAGTCAGATCACATGCTTGTCTCTGGGCATTAGCCCATATTCGGCCTTTCCTAGGCCCCTTCTCTATGTAAAGCAACTCATAGGGTAACATCGGTATAACATAAGCTAAGGCCCAAAAGGACAGATAAATGGAAGGATGTCACCTAGCCAAAATCATATCATAGCTTAGCTGCCACAAAGGGGATGCCTAAGGCAACTATGTGTCGACCCACTGAAAAATGTACCGCTCTCAACTAGATGTCAGTCCTCAAGACAAACCCATATAACTAGTGTCTCATTGCAGATTACCGAGAATAGTCATAGGATGTAGCCTACACCTTGCTTATAGGGTCACACTCCTATCTCTAATCCACCAGTGGCTCAATGTTAATGCATCTTATATTATATGTTGCAAGGCTCCTTCATGGGTCCAACTATGACCGTCCCTAGAATATGGTGTATCTCTAGTCACTAACCAGTGGCACAAATACATAAAAGATAACAATGGTGTATGGATTCATATAAACCACAAGGAAACACAGGATCATGTTTAATCAGAAAATTCTACCAAAAGTACTCAGTAAAGATATAGACAATTGCAGCAACATCATTCATATACATACCAACTGTATATAGATACTAGATTCAGTGCACAGGGCAGCATGTAATCACAGGTCAACCTCAATAGCTAGTATACTCCAGTAGCCTCAGACCACACACACATACAAGCAAGAGTCAAGCTCAGAATACATACCTGTCACATGTTCATAGATCCAATCAACCCTTTTTAGGCCCTCTTGTATCTATATAATATGAGAACTCAGTTAAAATAGCAACTACAACCAACATAGTCCGGAATATAACAACTACCGCCCCATAACATTATATATACACAACACATATATCACAACCAGCCATATATAACATATACTCAACAATTCAATCCATACATAGTACATTCCTACATATTCCAACTCAAACATGCAAATATTTCAGCCCAGTCGAGGGTTTAAAGAAAGCCTAGCCTGTCTGACATCCGACGTCTCTTTTTCTGAGTCATTCTAACCAAGATTTTCCCCTCTGAATCACTTCTAGATGCTATAGAATTAGCTATTATCCATAGTTATTAGTTATCCCATAGGCCATTTGTGGTTGTATTGGAATCATTTATATAAGGAAGATTACAGGAATTAGCAACAAGCTTTGTGATCAGTACTTGATTAGTGGTGTCTATGTATTACGCTATGAGAGATATTGTTGGGGATAGAGTTATGTGATATGTATATCTATACGCCAACAACTTGTTAAAGGTTATATGGATTGTAATCATTCTTAATAGAGATCTTGAAGGCAAGATAAAAGTTAATTGAGGTAAGGCTGAGCATTGATGCCTTTTGGATATTCGTATACAATTATTTACCTATTGGTTTGCCTTGTTGGGTTTTTAGATGTTAAGGAGTATATATACCTGGTGGGATTCTGAGTAGTTATTGCCTATGTTATGAATATACCCTGTTGGTGGCTGAATGTAAGCTAAACCCTCTGATTTATACATATGACTATTTTGATGCTTACCTACTGGAGTGGGTAGTCTGATACTGGCGTATATATTATTGTTGTATCCATTTGCTTTGGACTAGAAAGCTAAGGTAGGTACCATTGGGTTGAGAATTGGCTTGCTTATAGGTGTACCTGGTCCTGGTCATGATAATCTTGTAGACTCTTGCATGGATATATGTTATGGTATGCTATTTGGAGAATATGATTATGGCTATCTATTAGATATGATTATTATTATGTGATTATGTTATGATGTGGGAATGTGGAAGATCCTAAGTCCAGTATTACTACCATAGAGTGTGTCATGCTTTCACAGTCCTTTTATGCTATGTTTTATATGGATCCATGTTAATCTCTATCCTTATGACATTCCCATAGCGTGAGTCCAACTTTCTCATCCCTTAGAACTTTCTGTTTACTATTTATATACGCTTCTGAACAATGATGTGTATATGGATATTTTGAGGCTTGTTTGGAATTCTTGGATTTCCATTCGCCATGTTACTCCTAGACTCTAGGTTGGGGTCATGACATTGAAGGGTTGTAACTTTTTTAAAAGGGTTGTAACTTTTTTAAAAGGATTGTGACTATTTCAATGATTTGTGATCTTGTTGAAGGGTTGTTTAAAAGATTGTGATTTTTCTAGTAAAGCACAATAGGCACATTATAATGACCCCACAGTTTAGGAGCCAAAGAGTATAGAAAGTGGGTGTGAAAAATTACCTGAAGTCAAGTTCACAAAGGTAACTTATGACTCGTAAAAAAAGTTACGACCCATAGGTTTGATCCTTAAACATGAACTTCAGGAAAGGGAAAAAGTTTTCAAATGTCAGGTAACCCACAAACCAATGACGGTCCAGAGAAAGGGCAATGGTCCGTAGAAAGGGTCGTGGATAGGGCCTATCATACATGAAGAAAATTTAGAGTCTCTAGAAAGTGACCTAAAAGTTTCTAACATGGGCCCTAGAACTATGTACGCCCCATAGAATCACTTTGTTGAATGGGTCCAAGAAAAAAGGAAAAATGCCAATGTATGGAAGGACTCTACAAGTCCAACCAAAACTTGTAAATTATTATGTGGCCCGTAAGGAGGTTTCATGGTTTTGAGTTCAATTAATCATCTTTAGGGATTTTGGAAAGGTTAACAGGACGAGTTGGACCTACAACCATGGTTCATTCCATGACACATAAATGTGCTTTCGTGGGTTGAATTCTGGCAGTTTTAATGAGAGGTAATTTTGTCATTTCCATCATTTCTATTCCTAAATCTTATTATGTTTTGGAACAAAAGGGACCCTTAACTAGACTTAAAACCCTAAGCCCTTAGTATTTCTTTCATTCTTTCCAATCCCAACATTTCCTAAGGTAATACTCTCTCAAGAAAAGGGCAAGGCAAAGCTAGGGTTTCAGAATTCTTTCAAAGGTTCCAAGTTTGTTATTCTCAAGTCTTCTAAGTTATGTGAGTTTGATTTATGGGTATCCTTCTACCCATAAAGTCCTCTTTAAAGTATTTTACCTTTTTTTTTAAGTTCTTTCAAGCTAACGTGTATGTTTATGATGATCTCAAGTTATATAATGATATTAAATACTATATTATAGTATTTCACCAAGAATATGCACGTATTAAACCTATTGATGATGACTCCAATGATGAGTTTCATTGTTGGTATGATATGAGCTATTTTACGTACTTTCAAAAGAGTTATTTTAACGATTTATGTGATTTATGATTGTTCCATTATAAAGCCTAGCCAACCTAGCTTTCAAACAACGTTTTATCTGTATTATGAAGAAGACTAAAGCATTAAATAAGATAACTGAAGCATTAAATAAGAGTTTTAAAGTAAAGATTTGTTGAAGATATAAGCATGTTGACAATTGCCCTAAAGATGTTTAAGAAAAGTCCCCCAGATGAAAGGACAATTCTCATTTAATAGTTCCTAAGTTCGAGTTCCTCTTATGATTTGCTACTTATGATTCTATGTTATGTTTTAAAGATTCTGAAGGATGACTTAGCACTGAATATGAATCAAAGTGGGATTCGGTAATGTAACCTTAGTAGCAACCCTTTGTCACATTAACTATGTGCAACCATAGGAGCCCTTGTATGCTAGGCTGGTGGATCCACGTAGGCCAATTATGTTACTTAAGATGCACGCAAAGTTAACAAAGTTCTTCTCAGCAAGTTGTCTCTCCGTGCCAACGTAGGGGATTGTGTTGGATTCTATGTAGTACCTCATATGGTCATAATTGTCGGTTAAGGTCTTCTTCCACAAGTTCATTACTCTATGATATGATTTCATTTATTATGATTTCTCGTGCATTTCCTCCCATTCATATTATGTTATGTCCTTGGTTCATGTTTGAGCCCTGATGTTACTATCTTATATATGCTCATATTTTATATATGAATGATGGCATTATTATTTCATACATTGGATTGCATCTCATATATTAGTACATTCCAACGTACTAATGGTATATTTTTCCTATATGATTTAACCATATAGGGACAGGTACTCCTTCACGGCCCGTGGCTATTATTCAGTGTTCAAGACTAGCACTTCTATTTATGGTGAGCCCTTAGTTTGAGACTATCATTTTCCACTCTATCTTGTATTTGTTTTGAGAGGATGTGTTTATGACCTTTTTTTAGATTTTTACTATCTATGTTGTTAAACATTGGATTCTTTTATATTTGATAAAAATCGATCATTACCGATTTAGTCTATTGATATAGTATTCGCTATGCGTTATGGAAAAAGATATGTTAGTTATTCATGCTTTCTAATGTTGCTTCATTGTCTTAAAAGGCCTATAGACACTTCCCACATTAAATTTTGCATTTCCTTTATGTTTATGCCTATGAATGCTTAAGATGGCTTTGGGTGAGATGTCTTTGGGTATATCATTCGTTGTGTGATGACTAGACCCCTAGATAGGGTCATTACAAACTTGGTATCAGAGTAAGAGGTTCTAAAATGTTCATCGGATGTCCATGCATACCCAATTGAGTAGAGTCTCATTCTAGGTTCAGAATGACGCCACTATCTTGAGTGAGAGGCTATGAGACGGTTTACGAAAGATTTACCTTCTTTCTTATTCATGTTGTGCCTTTAGAGTTATCTAAGGTATTCCTACAACTAATGATGATCTCTTTCTTATTTATAGATAATGCCACCAAGAAGAGCTCCACACTAAAGAGGCACTCATGAGCAACAAGTTCCTCCACTCCAATAAGATGATGGAGTGTCTCAAGCGGAGTTCCAAGCCGCCTTCACTTTGTTCGCCATGTATTGGCCAACCAAGATAATAAGGAAACACTCATTCCTCCTTAAGTACCTACTCCAGCCACTAAAGTATGAGATGTCATGCGGATAAACCCTCAAGAATTTCGTGGGTCCAAAGCCTATCAGGTAGTTGTGATGATGGCTATCCTTTTGGAGGATAAAGCAAGTTGGTGGCATGCCAACTCAAAGGGGTAGCCAAGATTTGGAACGACAAATGGGTGGATAAGCTAGTCCCATTGGTAGGGAAGAGTTCAAGTGTGCCTTCTTGGATAGATTCATATCAATTGACCTAAGGAAGGACAACCTCCAAGAGTTCCTCAACCTCAAGCAAGGATCCAATGAGTGTGAGGGAGTATGCCCTAAAATTCACAAAGCTTTCCAAGTATGCTCCTTTCATGATTATGTATTAGATGCCCATATGAGCAAGTTTATCTTCGACGTGTCTGAGTTGGTGTCTAAAGAGTATAAGAAATCTATGATAGTGAAGTAGAAGGACATCTCCCGCTTGATAACTTATGTAGAGCAAATAGAAGAGGAGAAGCTAAGGGGGTCCATGAGGGCTCGAGTTGATGTTGGGAGCTACTCTTGTCACGACCCAAGCCTAGGGTCCAGACATGATCTGCGAATGGAAAACCCTAAACAAGCCTCGTAGCATATCATTACACATCCTTGGTTGCTAAAGCAATATAAAACGATAAATGAAACATAAGTAAGGGGAAATGGGACAAAGGGAAAGATTTCATAACAACAACATCAAGAGACAAAAGAGTCAAGACTCATAACATATATGCATACCATGTCCAACAACACCTCTACTATATAGATAAGAGCGGAGGGCAAGACAAAGCAACCGGGCTCACCCTCATAGTCAAAATAGAACATAAAGAAGAATGCCTCAATACATAATAAGAGAAACATAGACTAGGGTCCCTGAAGTGGAGGACTCACCAACTCACTTGAATAGCACCGACAAGCCACGTGGAGTAGGAGGATGATCAACTTGGGCTCCAGTTCCTATATGGTGGCAAGAGTATGCGTTAGTACATTTAAATATACTAAGTATGTAGGATGTAATGCAACAAGATATAGGCATCATAATCAAAATGCATAACAATAGGCAATAGACATAATATAATAATATGGCATGTATGATCAATGCTAAAGTAAAACATGCTTAAATAACTCATGCTCATATAGGATATCATATGTGTAGAATAGACCAAGCTAGATTCCCAAAGTATAAACCCCTTGGTCGGTTGATGATGATCTCATCCCATCACCCCGGTGGTGTGATACAAACCCTCACATGGTTGATGGTAATCAGACCTTATCACCCTAATGGCGAAGTACAAACCCCTCACATGGTTTGATGAGCACAAACCCCCACCTCAGTTGATGAATACAAAGCCCTACCTCAGTTGATGAGTACAAACCCCACCTCGATTGTCCGAATTCTTAGTCCCCCGGATTGGGCATGGTCTAATGCAACACTTTATATAAAGTATATCATATATATAAGATCTTTTCATCATCATAATATCATTCATATCATATCTCATGTTTTGGACCTTCAATTCCACAAGAAACCCCAGCCGGACATTTTATCAAACACTTAGGGGGTGCGTAATAAGGGTAAAAGACCATGCAATTTAGAGATGAAATCATCCAAGAAAATCTATTGTAAAACCATCAATCAATACCTTGCAACACTCCTAAGACATTCACATCAAAACCCCTCATTAAATCCAATATTAGATCCAAGATTTAGAGCTCAAACCATGCTAAAACAACCATACTTTCGTGAACTCAAATCACTATTAGTAAATTTCTTACTATACAAGATTCAAATGTAAAATCAACTTTAAATCATGCAAATTGAGTAAAAAGGAGATTAGGGCACCATGGGTGGAAGAACCCAATGGCTAAAACCTATACACCTAGACCTTGAAGAATTTCTTGAAGAAGACTTTAATGGAGACTTGAAGCTTGAAGGAATTCCTTAGATCCAGATGAGGGTTTTGGGACTTCAATTTGGGAGTAAATATTTGGCTAAGTGTTTTGGTGAGTATTGGGGAATGTTTAGGATGATATGAGGGTGAAATAAGGCTAACTATAGGTATTTTCAAGTGTGGGAACCCTTAGGCCCAAGACTTATAAGTCTTTGACCAAAAAAATTAAAACAGGCACCAGAAACAATAGGGGCGCGTCACGGAAGTGTCACGCTAACCTCACTAGAATTTGCATTTTCTGCACAAATGAGTTCAACGAAAATGGGCATAAATCCTTCATCCAAACTCAGAATGAGGTGAAACCAAGTAAATTGGAAAGCTAAATCAAAGGACTTTAAGTTGGTAGGTCGGGGCCACCCATTTATTTGTGTGCTAAGTGATATGCCCCTTCAAAGTTGACCCTCCTAAATTGTGTTTTTTACGATTTTTGGATTTTGACACGGTTTCTCTAAAATTTGGGTTAGACCCATTTCTCACTCAATTTGACCCCCTGAACAATAATATAAAGTCAGTTTTGATATAACGGATGGATTTTTAGATATATGTAAATTATGATTTTGGGTACTTGCGTGGCACATTTTCAGGCACTTTTTGGGGTCGTTTCGATATCTCCCTCTTGAGAACATTTATCCCCGAATGTCAAAGAAACATACAAGGGAAGAGTAACCATGAAGAGATCAGCCCCAACAAAAATGCAACAACACACTTTAAAACACCATTTTCAAAACCACAACATAAGTGTAAAATCATCATAAACTTGGCTGGCAACTTAAACGTGAATGCATATAAATGACATAGGGGCTGAAACATAGGAATTGGAATCATAGAAAGGACTTAGCATATCATCATAAGCTTGAATAGACTGGAAGAGATATGGATATCGCTTATCCAAGTCCGCACTGGCTCTCCAAGAAACATATACCACTAGACAACTCTTCCAAAGGGCCTTGATGAACACTACATCATTATTAATCAATTTCACCACTCATCCATCCAACACCTCCACTAGAACCTACTTCTAAGCCAACTTATCCTTTATCTCACTCACAACTTCAAAGAGTTTTATAGCACTAGGGTCACCATCACATCCTCTCAACCTAGAAGCATGACAAACCGGATAAACCATACCCCTCCCATAGGCAATTCCCAAACTTATGCAACCTTAGTAACCTCCCTCTACATTCTATAAGGACTCATAATCCTCAACTCAATTGTCAACCTTAAATACACCTAACCCACTTGGTACCATAACCACCATTTCCCCCTTGCGAGACAACCTCCACTCTATCATCTTGTCGCCTAAAACTTTCAACTCTAATAAGGCGGAATCAAGGCCTTGCCTAATCAAGACGTCTTAACCCAAGAAGGTTTGGAACCATCAACAACACTATACTACCATGCTCAATATCCTTCAACCTAACTCCTTATCTGGCCAACCGATGGACCCCACTAGTCTCCTCTTTGCCACTATTATCCATATATGCTAGGCTACCCATAGGCACCCTACTTAGAGCACCAACCACAAAATTACCTTATCGGGAAAACTAATGCACACTTATACCATAGTCCTTAAGGAGCTCTAACAACCTTCTTGCTACCCACAATGCCCACCTATCATACTTAGCAAACAACCTCTAATCCTCCAAGACTTGCAACACTATCCTCAAATAATTCACAAGCTCTAAACAAATCAATACCTCATTACTAGAGACCACCACAAAAATATCAAGGTAGGGTTTTAAGACCCTATTCATGAAACCCATAAACACAAACGGTGCATAAGCCAACAAAAAAACTCCACCAGTATTCAAAATGCTCACTCCTAGTACGAAAAGGACAGTTAGGGATATCACCTACCCTCATCCTTACTTGGGGACAAAATACGAACCAAAGATAAATCTTAGAGAAGTGACTAATCCATCATAGTTGACTAAAAAAATCGACCATCCTTACCCATCATATTACAACCTTACGGTTTCTACACTCATTAGAAACATGCTATGTAAGTAGCCAAAACTACCCTAAGACCCCGAACACAACAAGCTAAGTCATCATCCCACAAAAACACTTATAATATGCATGTACATACTTTCAAAGAGGCAGTAGTCATTTTTCGAATTATTTCAATGCACAATTGGGCTTAAAAGCTAAACACCATTCATAATAACTCATACTTGGCTCAAATGTCAAAATCATAATTTTATAGCCATAATACTCATGCATAGGAATAGCCCATTCATATACAAAATGGAGCAAGCACCCAAAATGCTTAAAGAGCCACAATCGAAGACATATATGTGATCATAATATCGTCATAACCAACCTTTTATCAAAATCATACCATAAAATGAAATTGCGCTTACCCATAACATAATTTTTCAAAATAATCTGTGTACATAAATGCATATGCTATGAACAAGAGGAAATGGAATGGGTAATTAAGACTCTATCTAAAAATCAACATTTATAATATGAAGTTGAAGTGAAATATAATTTATTCCATATTTAAATCCGTAGTGTAACCTCTCATGTATAAATAATTCAAAAAGAGAACATGCATACATATTACTTCATAAACCCAAAGTAAATCATCATATAACAGTTTAAATCACATTAAAATCATCAAATAAATACTACTTATGCATCAATAGAATTTTTGGAATCATAATATTCAAATCTTAAATTTAAATAAATAAAATCCATGTAGGTTTTTTTGAAAATAATTTTGGGTCTCCTTGACTGGAAGGGATCGAGGATCAACCTACATACACATGAATCCTACTAGCACCAAGGAATAACATAAGAGATAGCAACTCCCAAACCTATCTAATCACCCTACTCAAAACGTCGGTCACAACATGGCCATACTTAAGGTCAACTAAGTCATAGGAGCAACAATAGAAGAGAACCCACTCACAATCTTCAGTAATAGCCCACTAAACCCAAAAGGCTCTTAATACCCAAAGAAGTCATGGTCTAGGCTAACACCTAATCACCATTATCTTACTAGGGTCCAGCTTAATACTCTCACTCGGTGCCACACAACCTAGAAAGGCAACCTCTTACCACCGAAATTACCATCTTTCCTATTGAGCACCCAACCTTCTTTCTTGAACTTCTAGTACTACCGTCAAATGATTCATATGCACTACCTCATTAGGGAACAAACCATATTATCATCACCAAAACCATCATAAACCTATTAGAGTGGGGACTAAATATCTTACTGATGAGACTTATAGGCATACCTGGTGTACTAGTCAAACCAAAGGACACTACCCCAAAATTCAAAATATCGAAAAGGACATTCAAAGCCTCATCTACCACCAACAACAATTTTATAGACAAAACAACTTAGGTTCAACACCTCCATTTCTCACAAGATAACAAATTTAACCCCCTTGGAACCTAATTGTACCTTAATACAACAAATGGACCAATCTCCTTGCTACCATTCAATAACCTCCCACTTAAAGATGGGCTCATCAGGGAATCGGGAAATATCTTTATAGGTCCTACCATCTATGAAGACACAACATGCACGAAACCACTCCATTCATATAATGACATACAAATCCACCATGCCAACTCCAACAAACCACAAAGCAAGACCTAATGTAATACAAACCCAGATCAACACCTATAAACCTTCTAGCAATAATACACCCAACAAAAGAATAGACACCAAAGATCCACACAACACCTTGGGCGCACACAAAGCCCTACTAGCAACTAAAAAAATAGAGAAGAAATAGTGGCACACCGGGCCTAATAATACATGCACAACAAAGCCAAGAAAACATCAACTTATTAGTAACAACAAAATCTAATCCAATTTATCGTAATCGATTAGTTGACATGTTGGTTAACCGTATTTGAAAACATAGAAAAAAATCATTGGCTTATCAAATTATCTATCGAGCCATGAAAAAGATTCAACAAAGGACAGAAACAAATCCTCCTTTGGAATCTGTGTTCTTCTACTTCATATTTATTTAATATGAATATTTTCCCTCTCTTTTTTTATATCATTCCTTAAGTCCCATAGGTTTGATCCTGTAGAATTTGACCCATT
>JAABOM020057460.1:0-15107 GCA_011800125.2 Solanum clarkiae | reverse complement strand
AGACTGAAGCCAACGAGGAGTTAAAATCACATGCGAATCAATCTAGACTGAACAAATGAGGCAAATTCATGCTTAGACAGTGAAGCCTTTCAGATAAGCAAACCAATATCAAAACAAGATCTTCACATTCCAAAGATGAGTACTTTAATAGTCAGTAGAAATGCACCACAACACTGATTCAAAACAGATTCCACAAACATGACAACTCAAGGACTTCGCATAGAAATGAAGCATAAACACAACAAATCATGACATCAAGCAACTCGAACCGAACAACTTTCAGTCAGGATTTAACTAGTACAAAATGATTTCGAGATGTCTTCGACAATCACATTCAAACACAATCTCTGAAACTCCACATGAGAGATAAGAGTAGAGTATTACCTTTTTTTTGGGCAGCAAACTGAGACGACGAGCTTGACGAAGGCCGTTTACACCACTGTGAATTCAATTTTGTGCCTATTTCGACTTAGCGCTTTTGGAGCAGGAATCGGGGATGATGAACTAAATGAAGACTTCACTCAACGAACAGAGACCCAGTTGAAGTACTTTGAAATTAGAAACCTTTTCTTGACAAAGGACGATTCTAAGAATTTTCTAGGGTTTTTCTTAGATTATAATGTTCGCTCCTAAGATCGTCTAGGGGATTTCTAGGATGACTGCTGCAATTTTATTCACCATCAACGGCCTAGGTTTTCTCCATTTTTCCCTTTCTTTCTCGTCGATCGTCGCTATTGCTAGGTTTTCCTTTTCTGTTCACCTCCGTCTCTCCTAGTTGAAGAAAGTCAACTATATAGGAGGATTTTTTGAGTTTTCCGTTGGTAAAAAAATGGGGAAAAGGAGAGGAAATCGGGAAGTGGAGAAAATTGATAGGAATAAAGTCTGGGAAAGGGGAGAAGGTTTGGGGAAATGGAGAAGGGGAAAGGTATGCGGCGTGGTTGGGACTTGGGGAAATGGAGAAGAAGAAAGGGAAAAGGGTGGGCGGCTAGGGTAAGGGAAAAACGTGAAGAAGAAAGAAAGAAGAGGAATTGGGGTCTGAGCGCAGGGAAAAAGGGAAAGTAAAGGATTGGAGGCGTGTGGCTCCCACGCGCCAATTATAAAAATAATAATAATTTTTTTTTGAAAAATTATTTATAAATCGTTAAAAATAAAAATAACGCTCGATGATTAATTTGACAACGTGGAGGGTAAAAATTGGGTGTCAACATCAACATTACGAGACATATTATAACACAAAATTATATTGTAGATTAGAACATACTATTAATTAACCATGCGTTTAGATATAATATTTATTATAGAATAATTATTTATTCAATTTTGATAAAAGTCTTAATAGATCATATAATCGTTTATGTGTCCATTTACTTATATAATTGATATTTAGTGTATAGAATTTTAGCTTATACACAGAGGATTAAATCATCGATTCTTATAAGTATAAAATTTTTCGTTCACAATCTAAGATGAAAATTGGATAATCCATCAGTATGATTGTAACACAAGATTATATATAATTTATCTTGATTATGGGAATGATGTAATCCCAACTTCTTGTGCTAGTGCATATTGTATGTATTGAACGAGACCAAATAGAGATAGTTGTTTTAGACTAATTAATAAAAATATATTCTCTAAATTATTAAATGTACTTATATTCTCAATCTTGATATAACTATTATGATCTGTATATATTATTTATCATTTTGATTTATTATAAGGCTAGGTTCTGAGATGAGTCGATATGCCTGGTAGACTGGATGATGATAATATATATTGGTGAAACATAAGTTAGTTGATGGAATCCATGTCTCGACATAGAGATTGATGACATTCCTTTTTGAGAAGCTTATAAGTTTTCATCATATCAAACTTTGCAAGTGAATTTATGAATCTGATACATGAAATAAATTAGGCAGCGCTTTAAAGAAAATTAATCTTTAAATCAAATTCGTCAGCAATTTAATTTATTGATTAGTATTGGTAATCTTAACATGGGGAATTAACAAGTGTTTAATAGAAAATTTTGAAATATAAATGGAGGAGTGCAATTATGAATTTTTAGTGGAATGATTTGTAATTTATTATGGTAAGAATAATTTCAAATCAATTATTTGAATTATTTCTATAATAAGGAGCCTCAGTAATTAATTCTGTGGTCCTTACAGTGCCCATATTTAACTAGAACTCAAAATTCTATTTCTAATAAAAGGAGGACACATGGAATTAGTTTCTTGTTTTTCAACAAAAGTGAGTTTCCTTCTTCTTTTTGGATTTTGGAAAGGTCCTCTATAAATAGGAGTTTTCGTAATCTAGAAAAAGGATTGAATGAAAAGGAATTAAGTTTTCTGGACAATGCTTACCCACCCAAGTATTGAGAGAGTTCGGATGTGAACTTGGGATCGCTGTAGAAAACCCTAGAACTGCAGTCTAACTCGTGGATTCACTGGAAGGTATATGCTTACACTTCAAGAGGCATTTATCTAATTAAATTTCACAAAGTTCACGGGTTCTACCATGATTATTTGTATTCTAGCATAAATGTATGTGTTATTTATTATTCATGTAAGCAGTACGATCCTTATATACTTCCTCTATGCATATGATTTTCCAATAATTCCCTACCTTGTAATCCCTTCTCCCGATCCCCTTCCCATTCCCCTTCCCCCATTTCTTTTAAAAAAAACATATATAGTATAGATTATTCGTAAAATAATTAACGCTCATAAAATCATATTGTAATTTATTACTTGCTTGTATTATCATCAATAAATTAATATTATATTACAAACACAAATTTATTTGTAATTTCTTATTATTGAATTAATATGGCCCCTGAAGACAACAATGTTTACAGTGTTTTAGTCCAACTAAGATTAGTCTCATATCTCCTAGTTTGTGTTGGTTTTGTTATTGTAGTTGTGGAACTGTAGAACTCTTAAGTTTGATGTTATATATACTCACTCCTGTAAATCACAAAATATATAATTGAAAGGCTTCTTACATGGTATTAGAGCCCTAAGAGGTTTAAACAACAAAAAAAGGACTCCAACGTACAATTTCGATCCAATGGTAGGTGACTCCTCTACTGTGTCTGGAACACCTTCCACTACGTTTGGATCATCTTTCACTACACATAATTCTTTTGCTACTGCCTTTCCCTCTCTCAACCTTGCCCATCAATTTCCTGTTAAACTTATATCCTTCAATTTCTTGTTGTGGAAGACACAATTTCTCCCTGTGGTTAGGGGTTGTGGTCTTGATAATCATATTGAAGGTGATGAGGTGATTCCAGAATGGTTTATGGGAAATAATCAACCCAACCCAGCGTATAATTCTTGGGTAAGAGAAGATTAACTTGTCCTAAGTTTGATCATTACTTCTGTCTCTAAAGGTATATTATCTCAATTAGTTGGTGTTGAAATTGCTCGAAAAGTGTTCACTAAACTTATGACTGCTTATGCTTATGGTTCAAGGACACAAATTTGTGAGTTAAAAGCTTAGTTGCATAATCTGCAAAGAGAGAATGCAAGTATTGAGTCCTATAGAATAAAGGCGAAGGTAATCTCAGACAGGTTGGATACGTTGCAACATTCTGTTACCAATGATGATTTGGTCAAATTTGTTCTTGCTGGATTAGGACCAACTTATCATCCCTTCACAAGATCACTTGAATCACATCAAGAGGAGATTTCTTTTGACGCTTTATATGGATTGTTGTTGAATGAAGAACGACAATTAGAAAGAGATGAAGCTCTTATTATTATTGCATCTACAACATAATTTACTCATAGTTCATTCGCTCTAACTCATGGTCGTAGGAGAGGAAACAGAGATAATCAAGGTCATGGACACAATTAGAACCAAGGATTCTCAGTCGACTCAAAATCGTCCTTCTTACTAGCCCTCTAATTCGATATCTTAGATATGTCAATGATTTTTTGTCAAAACTATGAAGGCAAAGGAAACATTGCACGAGTTTGTCCCTTACCTGAAACTCCTAATGGAACCAAAATATCCGGCCACCTAACCTCAAATTTGTCCAACACCCAAAGCTCACCTTCACAGAATTGGTTAATGGATAGTGGTACTACGCATTATCTTACCTTTAATCTTGATAACCTTGTTATTTATTCTGAATATCAAGGTCTCAAGCAAGTTATAGGTAATAGTTCTAAAATACTCATATCTCATGTAGGTAAAAGTTTCATCACTGCCTCTGATAAAAAATTTACACTTGTAATATTCTCCATGTCCCTACTGCCACTCAGAAATTAGTTTCTATAAGTTCCTTTGCTAAGTCTAACAATATATTTGTTGAAATTTTTTCTTACCATTTTGTGATTAAGGACTTGGTAACAAGGGGAATACTGCACACCGACCCAAGTGACTATGGACTCTATTTTCTTCCGGTGATAAAATTACTCTAACCGGCTTCCTTTGCTGCTTCTCTTGGTGTTTGCCAAGCTCGCTTGGTGCATGCATCCTACCCTATAGTTCATCAAGCGTTACCGGCTAAAGCTTTCTTATCTACTGAACCATTTAGTTTATGCACTATTCATGCTCTTAGAAAGAGTCATAAAGTCCATTTAGTGAATCTACTTTTAAAGCCTCTGGCCCTCTTGATTTGATTTTTTTAGATGTTTGGGGCTCGGCTCCAGTTACTTCTAATGATGGTTATTAATATTATGTCATATGTTTTTGATCATTTTAGTAAATGTACTTGGATCTACTTTCTTCGTTCCAAGCCTAAAGTTCTTTCTATATTTATCCAATTTCATACTATTGTTGAAAAATATTTTGGGCGGTCTATTAAATCTTTTCAAGCTGACTGGGGAGGTGAGTTTCAAGCCTTGACACCATATTTACGTGAAAATGGGATTACAAAATGATCCTCCTGTCCATATACTCCAGAACAAAATGGTTGTGCCGAAAGAAGACATTGACATATTGTTGAAATAGGGCTTGCACTCTTGCATCATTCTAATGTTTCTTCTCGTTTTTGGACTAACGCTTTTGAAACAACCGTGTATACTATTAATAGACTACCTACACCACGGCTATAAACATCAATCTCCATTTTCTATTCTATTTCAAACAGATCCTGATTACTCTTTAATTTCTTGGATGTATTTGGTTGTCTTTGTTTTCCTTGGCTTCTTCATCCTTATGCAAAGGACAAATTGTCACCTGGGTCTAAACCTTATAATTTTCTAGGATACTATAAAATTCATAAGGGGTATAAATATTTTGACCCTGATTCAGGAAAATTTTTTATATCTCGTTATATCATTTTTGATGAAAATGTGTTTTCATTTTCTTCGTAGAAGGCAAAGGTGCCTAGTTCATCTATCAATTCTACCAGTGACCTAATAACTTTACAACTACCCATGATTCCTTCAAAACTAACACCTACTACTTCCTCTGATACAGGCATTATCTTTTCTCTACTACCTTCACCTAGTCTAGCCTTGCAACAACTTTTAGTCACAAGAAACATACATTCACCACTACCTAGCTCTATTCCACCATCTGATACTAATTCAACTCCAGCTCCACCACCTCCTATTCACCGCATGGTTACTCGTACTCAAACAGGCTCGCTGAAGCCTAAGCTTCCATTTTCCTCGTCTACTATTAGACATTCTAGTGAGGAACCTACTTATTATTCACTAGTTTCTAAGGATTACCATTGGTGTTGATGGTTGAGGAGTACTATACTTTGATTCAGAATGCAACTGGGAACTTGCACCTCCATCACCTTCTCAGAATGTTATTGGTTGTCATTGGGTGTTTAAAATAAAGTTGAATTTTGATGGGTCTCTAGATCGTCACAAGGCATGCTTAGTTACCAAAGGGTATCATCAAGGTCTATGGATTAACTTTTTGGACACATTTATTCTGGTGGTGAAGCCTACAACAATCAAATTGTTGTTTTCCTTTGCCGTGACTAAAGGTTGGGATATCACACAATTGGACGTTTCGAATGCATTACTCCATGGGCACTTAGATGAGGTTGTCTATATGTCACAACATCCTAGATCAGTTGTTCCATCTCGTTCTGATCATGTTTGTATGCTAAAATGCGCTCTTTATGATTTGAAACAAGCACCTCGTATATGGAACAAACGACTAACTGATGCACTTTTCTCTCTTGGCTTCTTGGGTTCAAGACTAATAGCTCTTTATTCCACATGGCTACTGCTACTGATAAGCTATTCTTTCTGGTATATGTTGACGATATTTTTTTAATGGGTAATAATCTTGCTTGCATCAAGTTAATCATTACATAGCTTTAGTCCTAATTTGTTGTTCATGACCTTGAGACTCTTTCTTATTTTCTGGGCATTGCAGCAACCTGGAACATTGATGGATTATTTTTGTCTCAACATGAATATGTTGAGGACCTTCTTAATCGAGTACATATGGTTGCTTTTTTAGTCCTATTTTCTTGCCTATACAACCTGCATTGAAGCTATCCTCTACTTCTGGTGTTCTTTTTAATGATCCTGCTTTATATCGCAGCACCATTGGAGCACTTCAGTACCTCATCTTCACTCGACCATACATTGCTTTTACTATGAACAAAGTATCTCAATTCATGAATTATCCTCTGGATGGTCACTGGACAGTTGTGAAATAAATTTTATGTTATGTTATAGCTACTGCTTCCCATGGCTTGTCCTTTAAAGGGACTGCAAATAGCTTGCTTCATGGATATTCTAATTCAGATTGGGGGGAGATATGGATGATAAAATATCCATAACTAGTTTTTCTATATTTCTTGGTGATAACTTGATCTCTTGGTCTTCGCGGAAGCAACGAGTTGTCTCTCGGTCCAGTACTGAGGCTGAATATCGGGCAATAGCCGCAACTACATCTAGGTTGAATTCCTTCTTCAGGAAATAGGTTGCTTTACATATGTTGTTCCTATCCTTTGGCGTGATAAACTTAGTGCTACCTACTTAACTACTAATCCCATTTTCCACTCCCGTACAAAACATATGGAAATTGATTTTCATTATTTTCGAGATAAGGTTCGTGCTAAGTCACTTTTAGTTTGCCATGTGTGTACTCATGATCAAGTTGCTGATTTGCTCACCAAGCCCTTATCAAAGTCTCGGTTCCTTGATTTAAAAAAGCAAGTTGGTAGTAGTGAGCTCCCTGCTCAACTTGAGGGGGAATGAAGATAACAATGTTTGTAGTATTTTACTCTAACTAGGATTAGTCTCGTATCTCCTAATTTGTGTTGGTTTTGTTATTGTAGTTGTGTAACTGCAGGACTCTTAAGTTTGATGTTATATATACTCACTCCTGCAAATCACAAAATATACAGTTGAAAGGCCTCTTACAGCCCCAAACCACTAAAAAAACTGCAAACTATGGCGGTTTATTTATAGGGGTCACAAGAAACCCCACTACACATCTTCGTTGTGTTTGTGTCTGATTGTCGCCCAAGCTACACCTCCTTTTTAGAGGATAAAGTGGTTGTTTTCAAGAAATAGAACCTAACCAAGATTAGGATCGAACCCACAAGGAATACATAAACTCAAGATAAATTCACCAATATGCAATTCGAGTAGTTAACCGACTCATTCTCCAAAAAGGAGGGGAGGGTTTGCAATAATCAATGAGAAAATAAACTAACTTTCACGAGAGAAAAATCAATAATAGAGAGCAACTAGGGTATTGTGTTCCCCATGATTCCCCAACTCAGTAACCCCCGATAACCTAATTCTTATCTAGTGTATAATATGTAGGACAGTAATTTAAGTTCACCAAGCCTTTTTTTCAAAGATGAGAGGCGAATTTCACTATGCGACTTGGCCCATCTCCATAGTATGCATTACTAACCATTACTTGTTAGTCCCAGTACAATCTCCCCTTGGCCCAGTTTGGTTGATAGACGAGAACACATCAATCGATCCTGTTAATTAATCTCTTTTCCTATTCAATACTACCTTGGTCCAGTCAGTAACAGTAGGTAAGTTCTAATGTTGGCCACCATCAGAAAACATGCAAAACAAAGAGAGTTAATTAATATTGAGTTCTCAAAGTTTGAAGATTGAATTAAAGCACAAGTGTTCTCAAAGACCATCTCACAATTTTCTCCAAAAATATTGAGTTCTCTGAGCACTTAACCTAAACTACTCAAAACTGACATGAACTGATGAGAACTTACAAAAAATAACCTAAAAACCTATTCATAATAAGAAAAAGCAAGTCCTAATTAAATTAGAAAAACTGGTCGGCAAACTCCAGGAAAGCACTTTACGACCCATAATGTCTTCTACGACTCATAATTAGGGTCTCGTAATCAGCTGCTGGAATTTTGGACTTCACTTCTACAACACCCCTTTACGACTCATAAAGTGGTTTATGACCCATAAAGAGCGTTTCGTCTGGTAACTTTGCTGCAAGTCTACTTCTTTGATCCTTAGGACTCATAAACTGCTCCACGACTTGTCTGCATATTCGTAGACTTCAATTTCAGCAAATAAACCCTCATTGAAAATCCTTTAATCCTATCTACGACTCATTGAATGCTCTACGACTCGTAGTCTGTCTCGTACAACAACAAAAATCAGCAACTTCTGTGATTTTCCCCTAAATAATATCCACACCTGTAATCCTGCAAATCTAAACACAAAAACACATAAAATTCGCAAATATCGTATCGAGAACACACAAAATCCTAAATTTAATCTTCAAAAATGTTGTATTTTGGCAGCACATCAGTGTCAACCCTAGCAAAATAATTCTTTTTATGGTAGTTTAAGTGTGGAGGTTTTAAAAGACTTTCACTATATATTTAAAATTTGTGGCATGTGTCTCAATCTGTTCAAAATCATTTTTATTATGGCAATTTTTTGTGAAGATTTTTGTACGAAAAGAGAATGGAATGATCTCAACAATTTCTTTTGGGTACACCGGTAGTTTATAATTACTATGAAAAACTTAAATTGGCAGTTTTTGACACTGCAATGATTATTCTACTATTAATACTATTACAACAATTTCAAAAAATTGCAATACAATGGTACAAGTTGATAACTTATATTACGATAATTTCAAATCGTTATAAAATGTATATTTTATATAATCTAGTATAATTATATAAAGTAAAATTTTGATAATCTCACCCTAACCAAGTGACAATTCTATAATATCAAAATGACGACATGTTCAAATCTATTGAGTTCTTATTTTCAGCATAATAAAAAACAACATTCATATACTTCATTTCAACACAAAAATGACTATATGTTTTAGCTTAAATTAAAGACAAAAAATCATAATAATAATTGATGATTTCAACACATTGAGAAAATCAATTTAATGTGAAATGATTATAGATTTATGCGTAGATCTAATTGAATTACCTTATTGTAATGACTCTCAGTTTAGGAGCCTTGAGTGAAGAAAAGTTGGATCGGGAACGACTTGAAGTTAAATTCATGAGGGTGATTTACGACCTATAGATGGAGATACAACCTATAGGTTCGACCTTTAAACATGAACTTTAGGAAAAGAAAAAAGTTTTCAAGTGTTGAATAACTCACGGACCCATTGACGGTCCGTAAAAAGGACAACAGTCTGTAGTTAGGTTCGTAAGTGAGACTATTAAACATGAATAAAATTTGAAGTTTGCTGGAAGTGATCTACGTGTTACTAGCACGACCCGTAGTTTGCTGGAAGTGATCTATGGAGATGTTATAGGGAGTAGGATTAGCATGATTACATAGCAAACAAAGACTAAGGGCGGGCAAGTATAACTCATACTATGAGGATTATAGGGACTTAGGACTTCAAGCAGGCATCAACACATAGAAAGGGGATAAGGACTAAGAGAAGTCTTCCATAACTACATCATCATCATAGGAGTCAAGCTCAAAACATACATATCCAACAACATCTCTAATATGAGTGGAATGAGGGTCAAGATATCTTCTCGACTCACCTTCAAAAGTAAATATCCATAAATAGACAAGGCTTAGCAAAAACATGAAAGAAAGTGGATGTCATCCTCGGAATAAAGGACCCACCAATGACAATCTTCAATCTAATCACTTATCCACATGGAGGAGGATGAATAGGAGCTCCGGTCCCTACACGATTAGACATGTAGGAAAAAAGTATGCGTTAGTATTTAGAATGTACTAAGTATGCGGGATGCAATGCAAATGAAGACATAACTAGATATAATTAAGATGCCTAATCATATTCAAAAGACGTAAGCTCAATATGATATGAATGATCAATTCCTTAGTCAAAAACATGCATGAGGATAGCCAAATCATATAACATATCATACATATATGGGGAAGAACCATAACCGACAAATAAGACCAAGCGAGCTACTAATTGGAATCCCGATGTTCAGTCCACACCAGTCAAGAAGTGGTTTACTTTGCCAAAATAAATCAAATACTCACCTTACGAGAACTCCCCCATTTCGAAAAGTGCTTCACAAATACCTTATGGGAACATCACCTTTTTTGGTTATCATAAGAGATGAGTCGTACGAGAATAACACCTTCGTTGGACATCAAATAAGTTGTACCTTATGGGAACCCCAACCTTTTTAGTAAGTCATTCATTTAGAGCTATATGGATCCATTAGCTAATCACAAACATATGGTGGAAACATAGTAATGGTATAATGATTATCTACCAAGGTCCTCCGGGTGCTAGGTCAACAATCCCAAAGAATACTTAAATCATACTTACAGTCATAATATGCAAAATATTATAATATCATAGTATCATCATAGGGTAACTCTTCAAAACCAAAGCTTCATACAAAGATAGGGCATCATGAGTTTCATATCTTTCTCAATATTCTCATATCTCATAGAATGCATAATTCCCCTTTCAAATTTCATATCATTCATAGTTTGCATAACTTGCCATAAGCTTTAAACAAATAGAAGCTGGCATAGATCATTATTCAAATCATGGTGGGTACATGTACATGAGTTTAAAACTATGAAATTCAAGAGTAGGTGACATGAAAGGAGTAGAATAAAATCATTTGAGCAATATTCAAATAACCCACCAAAAGCATCATAAAGCTTATCTAGGGTATCATCAAACCCTCATAAAAATCCATAAATTTCACATGGCTTTTCAATGCATAATTATATACATAAGTAAAATACCATAAATCTCCTCATAATATTATCATACAAAAGAGTTAAAGCACCCATAAATATCCATAACTTAAAGGTAGATGAGGGAGAGAAAAGGTTGAACTTGTAGAGGGAAGGTTTTCACAATCAAACCCACATATGATGGTAATTTAATGGAAGAAATTCTGACTTTAAGGTGAATTTGAAATCCTAGCTTGCTCCCTTCTCTTGAAAACTTGAAGAACTTGACAGTGTTTGGGACTTTAGAATATTTTTGAATGGGTTGGAATGAAGTTACTTAGGGTAGTATAGGGCTAATAAGGGGTCTTTTAAAGGATTAAATGACATAGTATAGCATTAGGGTAATAGAAAATGTCAAATTTATCCCTTTTAAAATACTGTAGGATAGGACCACGAAATGTCATTTATGGGTCGTGGTCCAATCTACAGGCCGTTGGGAAAGGGATTTTGTCTGATGACATTTTGGATCCTCAGAAACTTTCTCTGATCCTCAACATATGATAGGGCTTACGGCTCGTATGTCCATCTATAGGCATCTGATAGTTCACATACTCAACTTCAGAAATCAATGTTTTCACCAAGTCTGGCCAATATTCCATGAGCCCAAGATACAGCTCGTGGTGGCACTTACGACCCCTAGACCCTTCTGTAAAACCCACTGGTACTTCAAAATTTTTTAGATTTCATTTATTAGGCACTTTTACACCCTCTAATATGTTGGGCCTTACAATATATCCCTCTTGGGAATATTCATGACTGAATATGCTAAATACAAGCTCTAAGGAATGGTGTGCATGCATCATATGCAAAATACAACATATCACCATGAAATATTTTTAAAAGCATGCTTCAAACAACATATACAATGCAACTTCAAAATCACATACTTATGAATAGATGACATGCAAATTACATGCAAGGATGGAGAAGTTCTCAAGTAGGAAAAATCTTAGTACCTTAAGCTTGATTAGAATTGAAGAGGTAGGGGTATCGCTCCTTCATATCAGCTTTGTCTTTCCATGTGACGCTTTTGACTTGTTCATTCCTTCAAAGGACTTTGACAGATGTAACATCTTTATTTCTCAACCTTTTCACTTGCTTATCAAAGATTTCCTCCAGAACTTACTCATAAGCTAAATTCTCTTCAACATTAACCATATCTAAGGGCATAACGAATTTAAGATCTCTAACACACTTCCTTAACATGGAGACATGGAAGACCGGATGAATCATGCTCATTTTCATAGGTAATTCTAATTCATATGCAACTTTACCAACACTTCTCAAGATCTGATAAGGCCCGACAGACCTAGGGCTTAACTTACCCTTCTTGCCAAATTGGACTACAACTTTTATTGATGAAACCTTCAAACATAAGATCTCTTCTCCTAGTGTCAGTATAAGACTTTTGTCAACTTTAGGTCATCTTCAATCTTTCTCTTATCATTCCCAACTTCCTTAAAGCTTCCATAACCAAATCTAGACCTAACAAATCCATCTCCCCCACTTTGAACTACCCAACTGGGGATCTACAATGCCTCCCATATAGAGCTCCAAAGGGAGATATTCCAATGCTAGAGTGATATCTATTGTTTTAAGCAAATTCTATGAGTGGAAGACACTCATACCAACTATCCTTAAATTCCAAGACACAAGCCCAAAGCATATCCTCAAGAGTTTGAATGGTTCTCTCGGCTTGACCATCTTTTTGTGGGTGAAATGTCGTGCTAAACTTGACCTTATACGAAGTCTCTTTTGAAAGGATCTCCAAAAGTGCAAAGTAAATTGAGCATCACGATCCGAAATAATGGCAAATGGGACCTCAAGCATCTGTCCAACTTATGAATGCACAACTTGGCATAATCTTTTGGTACCAATAATTTGTTTTAACCGGTAGTAAGTTAATCGATTTAATCATTCTATCAACAATAACCCAAATAAAATCAAAGTTCTTCCTAGTATTTGGTAACCCAACCACAAAATCCATATTGATTTCCTCCCACTTTCAAGTAGAAATCTCAATATCTTGGACTATGCCACCCGACCTCTAATATTTGGCTTTGAATTATTGACAATTATGAAAACTGGCTACAAACTTGGCAATGTCTCTTTTTATATCACCCCACCAATACACTTCCCTAAAATCTCAATACATCTTGGTAAAATCGGAGTGAATGGAATAAGATGAATGTAGCATCTACCACTATGATTTTTACCACACATTTCCATACCTACGAATGATTTGACCACCATTACCACCTTGAGCTCTAGGGTTGGGCACCCTATCATTAGCAAATCTTTGACCTTGGGCATTAGAGGACCCTTGGCCTTGGAACTTGTGGCCTTGTTGGCAATGAGCACCCTTGGTACCTTAGAAACTACCATCATATCAAGCCCTCTTGGACTCTCCACTCCTCTTTCTAAGCTTTTCCCTTTTAGGTTTTTCAGCATAAGTCATGACCCAAGACAAGTGTAAGGACCCAAATTTTGTGAGACTTTATTGATGCTTAAATCAAGTTTTCGGAGGTGTGTGTGACCCATTGGGAATGCTTGTTATGCCTTTATGTGACTTAGGAAGGGATTTGAGGCTTGATGGCCCTCCAGGAACCTCCCACAAGCCATGGTCGTCACCACTGGCTGTGGAAGTGGCCCTTGTAAGGTGCCCCAGCCTTCTAGCCAAGAAATTGGCTAAGACAGTCACCAAATGGCCCTTGCACGGGCCATGTAAGCCACCACAAGTTGTGGTGTGGTCATGGAACTCACCACGAACCGTGGTGAGGTGTTTTTATGAAGACCTCTCCCTAAAATGTGGTTCTAGTATAAACTTACCATCTCAAAACTTGCATCATTTGCACGGATAGCATGAACCGTATGCATTAGCACACACCGTATGCTTTTATTGGAGACAACCTTGTCTGGAAATTTTATCCAAGACCATTATCATGGACCACTGCATGGTCCATCGTCCTTTCACGGGCCATGGAGCTCTTCTACGGGACCCTGGACACTTTTTGAAGCTTGTTTCATTAATGAATTTCTCATAATTTTGGTGATTCGTAAGGTCCATTTGTGACTTTTTAACCTATCCTAAACCCCTGAAAAGACCTATACTCCTCTATTCTTATTCAAATTCATTCAATACACTTAGAATATTTAAACTCTCTCTTCTGATGAACTCCTTTCAAGTTAGCCGTTGGAGATTTAGCTTGGAGCTCAAGGAAGGTTCTTCTTATCTAATCAATTTCTTCTTGATTCTTCTTAATTATCTAAGCTATGTGGGATTGATTCATGGTCCCTTTCAACCATGAAGACCTAAAATAGTTTTTACTCCTTGATTTATGAATTTCAAGCTTACTTTGAACATAGGTCTTTTAAATTAATATTGATTTGATTTAATAGAGATATGGGCTATATTTAATTGATGGATTTAAAGTGATTCAAGTCCTAATATGTTGAATTACATTGGTATTATGAAGGTTTGAATATGCGTGTCCCTTTAAATGTTAAATTTAGGCATGGGTAATCTCAAGTATGCTTTAAATGTGAATTTCTACATGAATTTAATTAGATTTCATGTTATATTGTTATTTTAAGTATGAATCTCTATTGTCCATGCTATTATTTCATCATTCATGACATATTCATACATAAGCATTGATTTCTCATGAGGATTATGATGTGGGTTAAGACCCAATTATGTTGATGAATATGATTTTGATGAAAGTATGGTTATGATGACAAGTGATCATATCATGTCTATGATATGACTCTTTGAGTAATTATGAGTGTTTGCACCAATATGTTTAAGTGTGAATGAGCTATTCCCACGCATGAAAGTATGATATGAAGTATGATTTGACTCTTTAGGCCAAGTATGCATTATTATGAAGAATGTTGACTTTTGAGCCTAAGTATGCATTGAAATGATTTAAAATGACTTCTGCCTCTTTTAAA
>JAABOM020057459.1:0-15108 GCA_011800125.2 Solanum clarkiae | reverse complement strand
TATTCCACCTCTTAGAAAGAAAAGAACTTAAATAAAAATACTTAATAGCATGGCGATACATTTATACAAAACTTCTCTCACAAATAAAGAAAACATTGTGCATAAAAATGTTTATGTCGTGTATATAAAGAGTATGATGATGGTAATTTTTTAACCTTCTTTTAAGGAATCAACCATTTGTTCTCTTTATTTGATGATGACTCTATAAATCTTCCAACATCTTGTAAGTGTTGAAACATGAATGGGAGCAGTCTGGTAATTGAGGCTTTTAGATGAAAGCCATAGACATACACAGACACTTGATAAACTTATAATTGAAGTTAAGTTCCTAAAGAAAAATTACCAAACACTCTTGCAATGCATGAGCAAAAAAAAAAACTGCATATGGGAGATAATTAATCAAGGAAACTATATTTGTTTAACATTAAATTTTTCCTTGTTAGCAAGGATGTCATATATAGTGCGAATAAATACCTGAGGCGGGTTCAGGCTTACCTCAAAATACAACACAAGTATAAAAATTTTTATTCTTCACAAAAAGAGGGTTGGGAGATTATTATCTACAAAGTTACTAGACGAATAGAGACAATTAGTAAGTCTAACAAAATAATTGATCATGTCATATTATAATCCAATGAAAGGGATTTGCTTTTTGTCCAAATGAGAGGGACACTTAGCTCCATTAGGAAGCTGTTGGAAGGATTCAAATACAAAGGAAGTTTGACACCTGTTATCCCTCTTTGCCAAGTGTTGCAGAATCTTGTTGGCCTTTCTAAACTGATATGAGGCTTTCACATTAGCTTGTGAAATCCTCATGTGTTGAATCTTCTCAATATTGAAATTGAGCATATGAAACAAATCTTGATTTTTCACGATGTTATTCTAAAGATATAGAGATTTTTTTAATTTTGTTATAAATGATAATTTTTAGGTATCATTAGTGGAGAATATGAATAGAAGCATGAATTGATATTAGTTAATACATGACATGGTGGAATAATGAAAAAGAATAGGGATAATTCATATTCATTGACTTGGTTACAGTTTTGTTGCTTCTAATATGAATCAATGAAATGCTTTGGAGCAATAATTATTAGTCTTTAATAAATATATATACACACAATTTAATAGAATATTTTTTTTTACTATTTTAATATTTAGTTAATTCTTATAATATTTTAACTTAGTTTAGAGGTAAAATGGTCATCCAACTTTCAACTAAGGAACTTCTCACTTTAAGTATAATACTAGTTTCAGGACACGTGCAACATACGTTTGTTTCGTATGACTTTTTTTATTTTTAAAAATCTATTAAATTGATTAAATTTTTTTGTAATGAATAATAAAATGCAATGATTGTAAATAAATCTTCAAAAAAAAAAGAGTTGAAATGCTAAACTGAAATCTTTTTAGGGAAAAAGCATAAAGTAACACTTAAAGTTGAACTGAAATACACAATATGTGCTTCAACTATTAGGCCGACCTATTACACACCTATAGTACTCCAAGTGAATTTATTTCCCCCTTCCTAACCCCAGACCCAGGCTCATGTCGGTACCTCTATCATGACATGTCAAAAGTTTAATTTGCTATTTTTTTACACATTAAAATGGACCCAACGGTCTGAAATCACTCACCCATCCCTAATTCTCTTAACAAACAAAAATAAAGAACCTTAAATCCTCAAATTGAAGTTCAAAGGAACCAATTCACTTGAATCAAAGGTAATTTTTTTCATTTTGATTCATTCCTCTCCTTTTTCATCTTGATTCATTTCTTTCTTTCCATTTTGATTTCTATTAGCGAGGTGGTAAAATGAGTCGAATAAGCTTGACTAAGCTCTATACACAAGAAAGAGATCACGAAATGGATGAGGTGTGATGCTAACATGGATTTATTCTGCCATTGCACGCTAACCTCTTGGACGTCAAGAAATCCTGGTAGACAAGATTGGGTTTGTCCACTATGGAGTAAATTAACAAGATTAGCACCTAAAGTTGTATTGAAAATTTGATTTACTATGTGTTAAGTTGAATATATGCCTTTGTAATTGATCTTCAAGAGTTATAAGTTAATATATTTTATTTTTTCTATTCCCTTTAGGATGGTAGATCATACAACTTTTGGCTTTGGAAGGATGACTATATTGATCCAAGATCAAAATTTGTAATTCCTAAGTTGCTAGGAAGAATAGGTTAGCTTAAGCAAAGAGTTGATGCTTTAGAAAAGTTTGACAACAAGTCGACTAGGCTGACCAACTCTGTTCAAAGAAAAACATCACATATGAATCAAATAGAGTCAAAACTAGACAACTTTGACGATGATTAGAAGAAGATGAAAGAATGAGAACAAGTGGAAAAACAATTTGGCTAAGTCCAAGAAAAGGGAGAAACAACTTTGAATTACTCTCATGTGTGTTTGTATTCTAGGTGTAGGTTTTGCTTTTCAAGGAATTTGCTAAGATATCTTGATGAAATGGTACCTGTAACAATGTAAGAAATTGGTGTGGTAAGGAATTAGTGTTGTTAGTATTGTAATGAACCTTTTTTGTGTAATTTATGGAGAATTTGGTGTTGTAACAAGGAATTGGTGTTGTAATGATCTTTTTTGGTTTAATGAAATGTTAGAATTAATTCAAATTTGTCATTTTGTCTATCTACCTTTCTTTTGTTTTGTTATAATGAAATATTGGTAAGGAAGTGGGCATAAATTAAACAATTAGTTGGGAATAGACAATCCTAAAATCCAATAATATTTACAAGAGAAAATTCATTGCTTGAAATTCATAATAAACGAGAATTCCAAAGTTTTACATACAATCTGCAGTCACTGCCAATTCATAGCAAAAGAGAATATAGTTACAACCTAAAGTGCAGTCACAACTATTGCTTAAGCAGTCACAACTATTACCAAATCACAAACTAAAGTACAGTCACAACTATTATTCTCAATAGTTAGACAATTGCCTAAGCATTCTGTTAAATATAGTTACAAAGCATAATGTTTCAACTGCAATCACAATTGCCAAACATCTATCAAAAAGACATTGGAGCATTGGAGCTCTTTTGACTCAAATGTGCAACTTTAGAGCTTGTCTCAATATATTTTTTCCTCCTTATTTCTTCAACTTGTCTTGATGTCATAGCCTGTCTTCCCTTCCACTTCACACCTATTGCTAGTTTACTTCTAAGATCTCCAGTCACAAATGCTGATGACTTCACATTTCTAAATCTTTGACTGGCCATTCCTAGCTGCTCAAACAAGTATAAATAATTTATAAGTTAATAAGGATTGTAAATGATGTGCAAGTATACAACCAAATACTTTCATTAATAATAGTAGCTCCACTTTTTGTGTGAAGTGTACCCATTCCAACCATTCTTGGCCTACTTACAAGACACCCGAAAGAAAGTAACAAATATTAGATTTTATTAATTTACAATTTTTAGAAGTTATTTTAAATCACCTCTTTTATTGAACTCCTTGGTCTACCCCTTACTCTTCTAATGGGAGCACTTGATCCAACACAAGCAAATGACCCAGAAGTAGGGGTGGATGTTGATCCAATAGGGGTGGAAGTTGATCCAGCAGGTGTGGCATTTGATCCAGCAGAAAGGGTGGAAGTTGATCTAGCAGGTGTGGAACTTGGCCCAGTAACAGGGCTGAAAGTTGGTACAGTAGGCTACTCAAATGAGAATAAATAACTTTGTTAATATTTGTCTTAAAAATATAAATAAAGTAGAAGTAAAAATAATCACCTTCTTTGTTGAACCCTTTGGTCTACCTCTTTCTTTTCTAATGAGAGCATGTGGTCCAGCAACAGGGGTGTAACTTGGTACAATTGGATACTTTCTTTTATTGTGACCCTTCATATGACAAGTATTATAGCTCATCTCAATCCCCTTTCTAGATATCTTTTCAATTTTCTGACTTTCACCTATCTCTTTCCTCCTAGCCTTCTTAGGTCTTCTTGGAAGCTTTCTAATATGATGTGGTATAATAAGAGGTTTTGGGATTCAGACCAGATTTTTAGATTTATAACTGCCTAAATGAAGTAGTTGTATGCGTTCATGTAAGTTTCTCTATTATATCAATGAGACATGTAGTTTATTGGATCTAATTTTCTATAGTGAAGAGCACTTATTGTATGAGGGTACGACATGGCTTTGAACATCCATGCTCTACAACTATAAGTCTGTCTCTGAATATCCACAATATTTTTGTATAGTTCATGAACCACTCATACCCTGAATTAGAATTCCATTCAATGTTGTATTTCATAGATTTGTTGTGCTATCTTGAAGAACTTTCATTCCCATTGGAGAAAAGTCATAGATCCAACCATTACAAAAGTCTCTTGTCTATCCTATTCTTTTCATCATTTAACTTTAATTTCTTTAACTATGGTAATTATAGTCTTGTGTCTTGCCGCCAATATCCATGCAATGAAATTCTCAACCATGTTATTATCTACAATATCACATTTTATTGTAAAACTAAAGCAAACCTTGCTCCATCTTTTTGGATTATAATACAACAAATCATCAACTATGTTATTCCCCGACCTTTTCATATAACTAATTTTATCCTTCAAGTCCGCCTCAAAAGAAGACCTTGCACACCTCTCAAGGATGTGTCTAGCACACATCTATGCTCAACATTAGGCAGATGGATACTTATGGCAATTTTTAGAACCTATAAGAACTCCAGAAATATTAGATAAATTAAATAATATTCAAGAGGGTAAAAATAAACAAGCAATAAAGAATAGGGAAAGAATATTATATGAAGTGAATTATTCTAACCTTTTGCATATCAGTTATGATTGCCATGTCTATTCCATCACCCAAATGAAGATATCCTTTCACAAGGTTGACAAACTAACTCCAAGTATACTGATTTCCAACTTCAACTACTGCCCAAGCTAGTGGAAGCATTTGATTTTTGTCATCTTTACAACCTGTAAGCAGTAATTGACACTTACAGATCCCTTTTAAAAAACAACCATCTAAACCAATGTACTTTCTGGAACCAGATAAGTAGGACTTCTTCATTGCATCAAAACATATGTAGAGGCCTTCAAAAATGTTTTCTACCATCTTCAGATGCTTCCTCATGAAGCTTTACTACACATGTAATCCCTAGATTACTTATTAAAAACATATCTTTATAATCTAAAATCCTCCCAAACTCAAGTTTGTAGTCATCCATTAACTCTTGTAATACCTTGTTTATTGGTCTCCTCCACACTGTTCTACCGACATGTAAATCCAATTCTTTTTTAATAATCTCATGAAATTCAAAAATCCTAATGTTAGGTTGTTCCTTTATCCTCTCATTATTGACTAGCCAAAAAGTTGCTATTACAGAGCTTGTTCCTAATAGCAGGGTCACACTTGGGCACTGGATTATGTGTCTTGACAACAAAATTATTTGTCCAAGAATCAAATCTACCAAATAGAACCCAAGAAAAACTAACTACACATCTGACCCTTACTCTTGCAGGTTCATTAATATGCATTTCAATAGCAATATGCTCATCAACAACATACTTGGTAACAATAGCTCTCAATGCATTAATACTTTCAAATGCAAGGCCATGTTCCCAAACTACTTTCTAACAAGTAGAATCAAACAAAGTTGTTTTTACCTTCTTTCTCTTTCTTGTTGGGTATGAAAACTCCTCCCACATTGGTGGTTGAGAGCAAAATGAACCTATTTAAATAGTTTCAATCCAACCCATTAGTATAAGGTCTTTTGGGAGATATTCAAAAATAAATCCATGAGGACTTGGCCCAAAGCAGACAATATCATACTAATATGAGGTTGGGATGGAAAGTACATGTGATTTCTACAAGTGTTATGAGAACCAAGGTTCAGAGGACTGGAGTAATGGATCGACGCATGCGAAAGTCTCCGTGTGTAACAAGAGCAAAGATCTGTAAGGGTGCCTTATACTGAAAGTCTTCTTGTCAAGTGATCGTACAGGCGGCGTGTCCTGTTGGGTGATAATGATGGTACAAGATGATTTGACAGATCAGATGGTGTAATCTAGCGATGTGGAGGTCTACGGTAATGCGTTGTGTTGAAAGTCTTCTCGACAAAGAAAAAAAGATGGTCAGGCGGCATGTCCCTCGAGTTGTTGCGGTGGTACAAGCTGGTGACAGATCTGGAATTGATAATCACCGAAGGGGAGGTCATGAGATTGTGTGATCAGAGTTTGAGGGGAGGTTTGTTGTGTATGCAAACTCCTCCCATATTGGTGGAAGAGAGGAAAATGAACCTATTTAAATAGGTTCAACCGAACCCATTAGTATAAGGCCTTTTTGGAGATACCCAAAAACATATTCTTGAGGGCTTGGCCCAAAGTGGACAATATCATACTAATGTGGGGTTGGGGTGTGGGTACGTGCAGTCCCTACATACACAGGGAGGACAAAAGCATTTCTGGAAGGAGTTGGATGAGGTAGTGAGAGGTATCTTGTAGATCGATAAAGTTTTTTATAAAAGTAAATATTGATGATCACATATGGACCACTTTAAGCAGCTATGATGATGTAAATGACATCTTTGTCCTTAGGTTTCTTAATAGTGGTTTGCTTTTAGAATTTATGAATGCTTTTAAATTTGTCTTAGCTAACTAAAGCTTCCAAAAGAGGGAGAAACATTTTGTGACCTTTTTAATGCGATTGCTGGCTCAAATTAATTAATTTCTCCTTAGAAAGGTTGACATAGGTGTATATAAGGATTCCAAGGTTATCCAAAGCTAGAATCTTATAATCCACCATAAGCTTGTGGTTATGAATTTAGATATCAGGATGATCAAAAAGAAAAAGAGGATTTGGTTAGAAACCCCAATTAGGGACAAAGATCAAGAGATTGAGGATAAATTGGTTTGTGCTGAGGTTGGAAAGTAGTAGGAACATAGAGAATATCTGGGCTAGAATAGTTGGTTGCATCAAGGAAACAACTAGAGGGGCATAGGGGTTTCAAGGGGTAACCCACTGTCACGACTTGCGGCTACCCAAAAGTTGTAACAAGATATTTAGAATTTCGAGGGACCCAAGCAAACCATATAGCATAACATAAGAATATTGAACACAATAAACAAGGTAAAACTTAAGTAAATCAAGAAGCAAGAATAGTCTAAATAATTCCATGACATAATATGATAAATCTGAAACAACAATTATATGTGGAATATAAACACATATGTCCAATAGCCTCTACCAATATACATGAATTACTAGGATAGGTCTTAGTTAGCTCGAACTCTGAAATTGAAGTCTTAACATAAAATTGAAGTAATGGGTTAAATCTATCATGCCTCGAGCCTACACCTTGGATGTGGCCGGTACTCGAAAACCATATCTGGTCCCAAGCGAACCACTTGGCCTGACTAGCTTACTTAGCAGAAGACATTTATACCGTAATGAACTACAATTGACTCAATATTTATGAACTTAAAGATACAATAGTAATATATATAATTTAACTCAAAATCCTTTTTAGGAAACAACCTCTTTATCTCTATGAGGTAGTGGTAAGGTCTGCGTACCATATACCCTCCCCAAACCCCACTTGTGGGATTTTGCTGGGTATGTTGTTGTTGTTGTTGTTGTTGTTAACTCAAAATCCTTCAAACAATATCAATGAAATAACTTGAACAATATCTTTCAAGTCTATGAAGCATCTAAAGTACTGAATCTGAACAAGGCACCAGAGTAGGCTCATGGGTACCTCAACTAAAATAAATACAAAGAAAACTCTCAAGCTCCTCTGAATGCAAAAAGGCCTCGCCGGATGCTGATGGGGACTGTCTCACTAAACATCTGCTAACATAAATACCAAAATATGCATCAGAAAATGATGTAGGGCCAAAGACATCAGTATGTGAAATGTACGGTATGTAAAATAGCGAAAAAGTAGTAAGGATAGTATACTCACTTTAAAACTAAATTTTGAGATAGCTTAATGGATAAAGTATGTCATGTAAGTAAAAGATATGTTTTTTCAAAACTCATTTCAAGGTATAAAGGTAAAACTTAATATAACCGAAATACTTACTTTAATGCATTCATGAGCACAAATAAATATATAAAAATATAATACTCGTTTACTTAGCTCTACAAATAGCTCAACTCAATTTATTATGCAACATAATAGAGACAAAATACTTGAATAAAGATATAATAATTCTCGGTGTGTAAAAGAATAAACTTTACTTCTTTGGGTGTTTCTCTAATCGAAAACCACCACCATTAGCTTAGTGATGATATAATTGTCTTGCCCATGCTGCCGAGCTGTCCCATACTTTGCCGGGGTAAGGAACGAAATCTATGAGAGTGGATCCTTCCCAAAACTAGGCCATCTCAGTGGCAAGGAGGAGTTTTACCTTGGTACAATCCTATCCTACGCTGGCAATATAGTTTATGAGTTCAAGTTATTATTATTATTCTCACTCATATTGTCACGACCCAAGGCTAGGGCCTAGACGTGACCAGTGAATGGGGAACTCGAATGAACCCCAAACAAGCCTCGTACCATATCATTAGACATCTTTGGTCACGGAAGCAATGCAGAATAACGTAAGAAACATAAATAAGGGGGAATTGGGAATATGGGAGAGACTCATATTTAAATAGCTTAAATATCATAAGTAAGTCAAAGCTCAAGCGTGATACTTAACTTGCCCAACAATACCTCTAACATAGGACTTAATGGGGCCCAAGACAAGCAACTAGGCTCACCCTTGTAGTAAAAGTATACCAAAAAGAAGGATAGTCTTTAATACATAGCTTAAGAACATAGATATCGCCCTTACATATGAGGACTCACCACCTAGCTTGAATAGATACCACTAAACACGTGGAGGAGGATGATGACCAGATGAAGCTCTGGTTCCTACATGGTAACATTATGTAGGCATAGAGTATGCGTTAGTACGTTTGCATGTACTAAGTATGCAGGATGCAATGCTACAAGAGATAGAATGCAATATACATAATATAACAATATTTCATGTATGATCAATGCTTAAGTAAAACATGCTTAAGTAACTCAAACTTATATAGGATAACATATTTGTAGAAAAGACTAAGATAGATTTCCAAATATACAACCCTTTGGTAGGTTAGTGATGATGACTCCCCATCACTTAGGTGTATGAGTACTAACCCTCATCTAGGTTGGTGATAATGCTGCCCTATCACCAAGGTGGATGAGTACTAACCCTCATCTAAGTTGATAAGTACTAACCACCATCTAGGTTAGTGATGATGTCGCCCCATCACTTAGGCGGATAAATACTAACCCAAATCTAGGTTGATGAGTACTAACCCCCATCTAGGTTAGTCATAATACCGCCCCATCACTAGGTGGAGAAGTAAAAAACTTTCACTAAGTTATTTGGGCGCTTAAACCCCTCCCCGCCAGATTGGGCATGGTCGAGTTCTACACTTCACATTGGAATCATCATATGGTCCTATGCAACACTTCATATAGGAATAATCATATACATAAGGTTGTTTCATCATCATAACATCATTCATATCATATCTCATACTTAGGACCTTTAGTTCCTCAAGAAACTATAACCGGACATTTTATCAAATACTTTGGGGGGATATAGTGGGGGTAAAAGACCATGCAATTTCGAGATGAAATAATGCAACAAAATTTATTGTAAAAAACCATCAATAAACACCTTGCAACACCCATAAGATATTCACATTAAAACCCCTCATCAAAACTTACAATAGATCCAACATATATAGCTCACAACATAGCAAAATAGTCACAACTTTAAATAGTTTTAACATAGTTCATAAGCATGTTCATACTAGCAAACCCATTTGTAAACTCAACTTTAAATCATTCAATTTAGGAAAAAGGAATCTTGGGTATCACGGGTGAAAGGAACCCATAAAAAAATCCACATACCTTAGGTCTAGAGTTGCTTGGAATTGATATTGGGAAGAATGGAGGTTTGGAAATGATCATTGAATCCAATCTTGTTCTTGGGTTTCCTTGAAATTGAATTGGGGCTTGGTGGAGGCTTTTGGGAAAACTGAGAGTGTATTTGAGATGAGAGTAATGAGTTTGATCCTTATGAAATATTGTTTAGGTCTTTTAGGAAGGTTAATATAGCATTGAAAGTCTAAAAAGAACATTAGAGTAATTAAAATTTATGGAGACACCATAAGTGAATGGATGGAAAAATTGGCAAAGTATGGTATCATCGGAGACTTCACTGGTCGTGTGGCACTCCACGGGTCGTGTGGAGTGCCCATGAGACTAGACATAGACAGAAAAATGGAATTGGAAAAGTTGAGAAAAAGGTAGCGTGGATGTCACTTTGACGGCCACTTTCACGGATAGTGTAGTGTTACACGGACCATATACTGGTCTGTCCCACTCACTTTGATAAGAGAAATGTTGCAGGCCACCAGACGTCCAAGTACCATGGACCGTTCCACTCCACACGGCCCGTCAACAGTGCCCGTCGCACCACCCTTAGCCACATTTTCCCTAATTTTCAACAAGCTCCCTTTGGTACACCTTATGGCCATCCCCACGGTCAGTGGTGAGCCACATGGCCTGTACCACTGGCTGTGCAACCTTCCTTAGTGCCACAAATGGCCTTTTCCAACCCCACCTTCCCCAAACGGCTCGTCAAAGGCTACACTGGCCATCAAACAGTCCATGTGATAACACTGCACGGGAGGGCCTCACGAAAATAATCATAACTCCTTCATCTGACCTAGGAATAAAGTGAAAGCAAGTGCGTTGAAAAGATAATTCAAAGGGATTTCATTTGACATGTCTTGGTCGGCACAGTTCCAAAAGTTCTAAGAGTTATGCTAGTTTAAAGTTGACCCTTGTATGAAACAACACCCAAAACTCAACATAGAGGTAAGTCTTGAACTTGTTTAGGTACTAGGAGTCTCCCATGAATCTAGTACACCCCTAACCTCACCAAATGAGGCTTGAAACATGGACAAACAAGAGCATAAATTTGTGGGGTTTCACAATATCTCCCCCTTGGGAACATTCATCCCTGAATGTCAAAGAAACGTACACAAGGAAAGTAGTCATGAAGACTTTAGCCCAAACATGAATGCAACAACGCACATAAGCATGATTTCCAAAGAAATTTCAACATGTACATCAAAGTTCTCGTAATCATATTAACATGAATATGAATGCATGCAATAACATAAGGGTTGAAACTTGAGACTCAGAATTATAAAAATAGACTTGACATGTCATCATAAGCTTGAATCGAATGAAAGAGATACGGATATTGCTTCTCCATGCCTGCACCAACTCCCTGAGAAACACATATGAATGGATGACTCTTCCAAAGGGCCCTTGACGAACACCATATCATCGTTAACCAACTTTTCCATTCATCTATCAAACACCTCCACCAGAACCTTCCTTTAATCCAACTTGTCCTCCACATCATCCATAATTTTAAGATGTGCTATAGCACTAGAGTCACCAACATATTCCATCCACCTAGAAGCATGAAGAACCGGACAAACCATATCTACATCCATAGGCAATCCCAAACTTGTGCAACCTTACCAACCTCCCTCTACACTCTATAAGGACTCACAATCCTCAACTCAATTGTCAACCTTAAACACATCTAGTCCACTTGGTACCATAACCACCTTCTCTCCCTTGGGAGACAGCCACCACTCTATCATTTTCTCAGCCAAAACTTCCAATTCTATCAAGGCGTAATCAAGGCCTCGCCTAATCTATACCTCTTAACCCAAGAAGATTCGGAATCACCAAGGACACTATACAATCATTCCCAACTTCCCTCATCCTACTTCCAACCTAGCCAACTGAAGGACTCCACTAGTCTCCTTTTTGCCATCATTATCCACATATTCTAAGATACCTATACTCAACCTACATACAGCACCAACCACAACACTAGCCTTACCAAAAAAAGAACTAAAGCACACTCATATCATAATGCTTAAAGAATTCTAACCACCTTCTTGTTATTCACAAAGCACACTTATCATCTTTTAGTAAACAACCTCTCATCCTCCAAGACTCGCATCACTACTCCCAAATAATTCACAAGCTCTACACAATTCAATGACTCATTACTAGAGACCACCACAAACATATAAGGGTAGGGCTTGAAGACCCTATTCTAGAGACCCATAAACATAGCCAATGTATACATCAATGAATCTCCATGAAGACACAAAATGCATGCAACTATTCCATCCCAAGTATAACACCACAAACCACCACATCAACTCTAACAAGTCACAAGGCAAAACATAATGCAAGATGAACATGGATTAATACTTATGGACTTTCTAGCAACCAAAAAGAATAAAGAGAGAAACAATGGCACACCGGCCCCAACAATGCACACAAATCAAAGCCAAGGAAACTTCAACTTACTGATAATAACATCAGGCCCTTCTTTCCTCACTTGAAGAGCATAGAAACGATTATGCCTTAGAGATCCCCCTCTATCAAGTTCACCATCTTTACCCTTGTTGTGATACTGAGGACATTCAAACTTTTTGTGACCCATCTCCCCACAACCAAAACAAGTGTTAGTGCCCCTTAAGCATGAACCACTATGATCCTTACCACACTTTGGACACCCAACATTCAGAGCCACACCTTCAACACCTCAGTCTCTTGGGAAATCATTAGCAAAGCCCACCTTAGAATCATGAGAAAACCCTTAGCCATGATGAGATCAACCACCCTTTTGGAACTTACCCTCAAAAAGGGCCCTCTTGGCCTCATGATCTCTTCTCTTCCTCAATTTGTACTCTTCCATTTGTTCGGCATATGTCATCAACCAAGACAAGTCCATGTTACCAATTAGAAAAGCAGATCGACATTCTTTATTCACCAAATCAGAGGCCCCCATCACAAACTTATTCATCCTAGATCTAGGATCGGCTACCAAATGAGAAGCATACTTTGAAAGTTGATTAAACTTGAGGGCATACTCCCTCACACTCATAGCACCTTATTTCAAGTTCATAAACTCCACCAACTTTTCTTCCCTAAGCTCAAGAGGGAAAAACTGATTGAGGAAAGCTAGTTTGAACTCTTCCCAGAGTATCACATAACCATTTCCCTTCTCCCCCTTCTATTGATCATACCAAATTTGGGCTACCCCCTTGAGTTTGTATGCTGCCAACTCCGCCTTTTCATTCGATCCAACTCCCATGATCTTCTAATTTTGTATACTTCATCAATGAACTCTTGTGGGTCTTCCTCCACCTTTGACCCATAGAAATCCGGAGGATTCATCCTCATAAAGTCTCTTACCTTAGCTCCGGTGATAGTAGTATGAGGGACTTGGGCCCCTTGGTTGACCTGATTGGCCACAACTTGTGCAAGCATAGTGAGAGCATCCTGGAGCTCAACATTGGTAGGTTGCTCCTCGAGAGTTTCAGCCCATCTTCCTCGAGTGTTTGGCATGATCTAGCATCACAAAGAACAATCATTAAGGGGGGAAAGAACTTACCACAACTCTATAGCACGACTTAGATTATGAAGAAGGGAAACATTTCCTAAAATGTCTCACAATCTCCTACTCATAGTCATGGCGAGCTTCACAATCATGAATAGGAGTCCAATCAACGTGGTGTGTTGGACTCTGAGGATGTATCAACCTAGTGCTCTGATACCATCTTTTTCACGACCCAAGCCTAGGGCCTAGACGTGATCGGCGAATAAGGAACTCGAAGGAACCCCAAACAAGCCTCATAGCATATCATTACACATCCTTGGTCGTGGAAGTAATCAAAACAATGTAGGAAGCAATCAAAACAACGTAAGAAACATAAATAAGGGCAATTAGGACTATGGGAGAGACTCATATTTAAATATCTTGAAATCATAATTAAGTCAAAGCTCAAGCATGATACTTAACTTTCCCAACAACACCTGTAACATAGGACTTAACGGGGGCCAAGACAAGCAACTGGGCTCACTCTCATAGTAAAAGTATACCAAAAAGAAGGATAATATTTAACACATAGCTTAAGAACATAGATATTGCCCTCGCACATGAGGACACACCAACTAGTTTGAATGGATGCCACTTGCCACGTGGAGGAGGTTGATGATTAAATGAAGCTCTGGTTCCTACATTTTAACATCATGTAGGCATAGAATATGCGTTAGAATATTTGAAAGTACTAAGTATGTAAGATGCAATGCTACAAGAGATAGGCATCATAGTCAAAATTCATAACAATGGGAAATAAGAATAATATAACATATTGCATGTATGATCAATGCTTAAGTAAAACATGCTTAAGTAACTCATTCTTATATAGGATAGCATATGTGTAGAAAAGACCAAGCAAGATTTCCAAATGTACAACCCTTTGGTATGTTAGTGATTATGCCGCCCCATCACTTAGGTGGATGACTACTAACCCTCATCTAGGTTGGTGATAATGCTGCCCCATCACCAAGGTGGATGAGTACTAACCTTTATCTTGGTTGATGAGTACTAAGCCCAATCTAGGTTAGTGATGATGCCGCCCCATCACTTAGGTGGATAAGTACTAACCCTCATCTAGGTTGATGAGTAATAACACTCATCTAGGTTATTGATGATGCCACCCTATCACTAGGTGGAGAAGTACAAAACCTTCACTAGGTTATCCGGGCACTTAAACCCCTCGGATTGGGCATGGTCGAGTTCTACACTTTACATAGGATTCATCATATGGTCTTATGCAACACTTCATATAGGAATAATCATGTACATAAGCCCATTTCATCATCATAACATCATTCATATCATATCTCATGCTTAGGACCTTCAAATCCTCAAGAAACCATAACTGGACATTTTATCAAACACTTTGGGGGTGTATAGTGGGGGTAAAAGACCATGCAATTTAGAGATAAAATCATGCATAAAATGTATTGTAAAACCATCAATCAATACATTGCAACACACTTAATACATTCACATCAAAACCTTTCATCAAAACTTACAACAGATCCGAGATATATAGCTCACAACATAGCAAAATAGTCACAACTTTACATAGCTTTAACATAGTTCATAAACATGTTCATACT